>MSJI02000071.1:0-17796 GCA_001931905.2 Cladosporium sp. IMV 00045
CGAGAACGGGTCTTTGACAGCGACAATACCCAGAATCAGTGCACTGTTGAAGAGATTGTGCATGCCCACCCCGAGCTTGATGCGCTCCGCCATGTTGCTTGGGCGGAAGTTGAGTTTCAACTTGAGGTCAGCACAAGCTGATGAAATGCAGGCGTTGCGGGAGTAGGAGAAGCGATCGGTGAGAGATTCCAAGAGGACGTAGGTACGATGCAGTGTAATCCGCGCGAAATGATACGACGAATGCAGATAGATTCTTTGCCAATCCAGAAAAGGTCGATCGAGATCCATTGATGTATCGGGGGCCAGCATGCGGAAATAGGGAGGCAGGCTATCAGCCCAAGTCAACAATGCTTTGTCAAGTTCAAGCACTTTCTCGTAAGCTGCATAGGACGTGCCGATAGGTAGAATGCCGAAGCACTCATCCTGAATGTTCCCTAAAATGCTGGACATCTTCTGCTGAAAGTGATAGTATATCGTCGGAGTAGGATCGCTGAGTGGCTTTTCCAGGACCCTGGGAGCATCCTCTTCCGACAAGTCGTCCATACAAACGTTGCGGATGTTCATCTGCATGCAGTGCTTATTGTTGATCGTGTATGGCCGGCCTGTTGCTAAAGAATATGAGCGGTCAAGAGAGTATAGTGTGCACCAGAGTCGTCGCCTGGTCTCCAGCACTTTGGCCGGCAAACCCCAGCTTTCGCCGTCCAGGTGCATGCCTTGGGCTTGCGCCATTCGAACAGCAAAGCTGGAAGTGAGCCAGCTTTCGGTCTTGCGGCCAAAGTAGATGAGATAGCGGCTAACTAGAATCCCCGCGCGTACTAGATCTGGGCTCTCGCCGGAGATGGTGGGTGCCAGGACAATTGCCTTTCGGGAAGCCCAGAAGAACTGAATCGACGTCTCCTCGCTGCGCTGCTGCTTATCTGTCGAAGCATCGAGAGGGCAATCAAGTAGTTCAGCAAATGCAAGTATCATGAACAGCAGAGCCAACCATCGAAGGTCGACTGCGGTTAGATCATCGTCGCCCCATTTCCGACCCCAGAACTGCTGGTAGCTTGCTTCAAATGTCTCCTTGTGTACGCTGTCGAAGATGGGATTGAGCTCTTCAAGAAATCTGTTCACCAGATGATCGACCACCGCTTTGCGTCGCGGTAGGCATCCGACAAGCTCCCAAATATGCGCGTACGGCTCTTTGCCACCACGATGAAAGATACTCTCTCCGTATTTTGAAGGATTGCTGGCATGTATGCCACCCATGCCGACGGGCAGTTGAGGGCTCTCGATGTGCATGAGAGATGCCGCGGATTGATGCCCGAAGTAACTATTTCCATGATACGATGCAGCACCTCGGGAGTTCCAAATATGTCCGATCTGCGGAGAGCTGGACGACGTTTCCGGACGAGTGCAAGACGGGAGAGGTGCTACACGTGCTTGTAGGGACTCGTCTGGGCCAGGACTAGCAATCGAGATCGAGTCGCACAACAGCACTTCTCCAGGGACTCGTGCAATCGACTCTACGTTGGCGTGTGACTGAGATGCGGCAGTATGTCGCACACGATGATCCAAAGCGTTTGAGCACAAGTGGGTAATACGCCTGCGAACGCAAGTCGAGCAAGGTGCCTGGCGGTCACACTAACCAAGAACGGAGCATGTCAGCAGGCGTAGTGATTATGCGGTGTTTGAGTGGGAGTCTGACCTTCCGTCTCAGCCTACGACAAGGGCTACAGACGTCTTTTGTATCTCGCGGCATTGTTGATAAGAGTAAACAACAGCGCGACACTGATGAATCTGGCCCAGTATAGGTATCCAGTAGAGTATAGAGGAAGACCGGGGTCTTCCGTCGCCGAGATGCTGCTTCGGCGCTGAGCCACCCCGCGCACAAAAGTCGGCCCGTTGGAAGATAAACTGTTAGGTAATAAGACCAAGAATACCGTATCATTGAGCCATCAGTTGATTGTCGGAAACGAAAGATAGCGATACAAACTGTTTGATACGCAGGCCTCTCGGGTTGAAAAAGTAATGAATAAAATCGGCCTAATCGTAGAAAGGGAAATCTCATGATGGACCCATAACGTCCACGACAAATTATCTCAGAGCGCATACCTGTAATCCGGGTGGAAATCGCCGGTTTTTCCTGCGCCGATTGCTCGAGTCTTCTCATCCTCTGTCATGCTTTCTCGGTCGTTGTTTTGCTTCTTCAAAAACAGGTACAACGCACATTGCCCGACTCCGGCTAGTAGAATCGCAGCCAATGAAGCGCTAAGACCCATAACATATTTGCCATCTTGCGTGCTGCGGAAGATTTGACCGACCTGGATTGGGAAAACATTAGTGATTGCCCTAAAATCTGCGATGGCAGCCACAAGTAGGAGAAGCTCAACTTACAACGACGCCTGCGCTGTTCCCGAGGCTTTGATTGGTGCCGATCGCCATGGCACGCTTGTAGTATGGCGCATGGCTGTTTAGCAGCCAGGAGACATTGAGTCCGACGCAAATGTAGACGCCAGGTCCAATGAGGAAAGTTGAGAAGTAGAGCACGCCTCTTTGATCAGCAGGGACGCCGAGCTGGACTGCGTAGCCGATGGCAGTCACAATAGTAGCCGGAATCATAAAGAAGGCGCGGCGCTGCCATCGGTCTGACGCCCAAGAGACGATAATATAAGCGGAGGATGCCCAGAAGAAGACCGGGATGGTGAGGAGTTGGGTTGTGACGACGCCGAATCCGAATGATCTAATGATCAAGGGCAGGAAGGAAGAAAGGCCGAAAGAGCAAATGTCGGCCATGAATTGGTTAAAGCAGCTGATGTAGAGCTTGGGATCCATGACTGCTCTCTTGACTTCCGCCCAATCGAACTCGGGGGCACCGTTGTAGCGAGCGTTGATTTCCGCGCGAATGCGCATCAGGTGTCTATCCTCCTCGTTCAAGAACCAGGCGCTCTCGAAGTCGTTTGCGAGAGTGAAATAGGCGAGTATTGCAACTGCAACACTAAGGCAGCCTTCGATGATGAATAGCCAGCGCCAGCCTTCCTGGCCCCCGACGCCATCCATCTTGAGGAGGGCGTAAGCGAAGAGACCACCGAAAGATCCTGAGAGCGCGGCGGATACGAAGAGATAAGAGATGCGGAGGGCTTGCTCGCGAGGCTGATAGAAAGTAGACAGATACAGCGCTAGACAAGGGAAAAGGCCTGATTCGAAGACACCGAGGAGGAGACGAGAGGCGTAAAGCTGGCCAACATTGTGCATGAAGCCCGTTCCAATGAGTACGATCGACCAGCAGAAGATGAGCAGAGGAATCATGCGCTCTGGTCATAGTCAGCAACATTCCATTGTTAAGACTGGAACTCGAATGGACATACTGGGATGGAATTTTTTCAAGACCAGTGAGCATGGAATCTCAAACGCTACATACGTAACATAGAACAAAGTAATAGCGTCTATCGGCGATCAGTACCTCTGTAAGCTTTCGAGGCGCATGGTTTGCTATACGTACTTCCAAGCTCAGAGCTCGACATTCCGATGTCCTCGGTCATGCCCGCCGATGCTGCATTGCCGATGTTCGCGCGGTCGAGATATGCGATCAGGAAGATGATGGTCATGACGGGGGCAATGAACAGATCCAGCTTGCGAACGAGTTTCGCTTCGCGCTTCGCATCAATGGTGAGGATATGTGATACGGACCCTTCGCTGGTGTCCATGTCGATGGTGCCGCTGGAGGCATTGTTCTTCTCCATGGTGCCGGCTGGTGGAGGTGAGGGTTTACGGCACAAGAGTGGTGTCTCAGCGTATGTTAAAACAAGCAAAGATCTCGAATAAGGCCCGGCAACTTGGAGTGTCACAAAAGCATCGAGAGCTTGCCTTTAAAAGAGGTGGTCCACTGTCATGCCTTTGGCGACTTTATCTGAGGGACGGCGTACCAACAAAAGCTTCCACACCAGATGCATGTCGCCGCCAGGGCGCCGACTCCAACAGGCCTCGCATGATCGTGATTACACCGCGAAGATTAGATGAAAGACGATTCAGGGAGACGATAACAGAAGAGTCGCCGTCAAACTCGTCGCAGATACTGCTTAGCCGACGGAAGCAGGAGCGCCATTCGGTCGCCGCTGAGGGTCGCAGTAGATCTGGTCGGCGCTGAGATAGGCGCGCGACATCTTCATACGACAGGGAACGATCATGCGTATTCATGGGTAAGTTAGCAATTGTTGTAGACTATCGCTTTCGAACAGATAACGGTTTGATAGAGAGAGATAGCCGAGGCCGCATTTTTAGCGTCGGCGACGCCTCTGTTGGCGCGCAACACGGCCCACCTGTTCATTGAAGTCGGCGACAGGAAACAGGCGGCGACACTCGCCGAGGTGAACACTCGATGATAGGTGTTGTGGATCGTTAGAGCGATAATGCCAGCGACGGCGCTGTCAGTCCAATGGCTTCACTGATATAAATGCGTGCTTCGGCCAAGAGCTGACTACACGCAAAAGTTCAGGCCATTACTCCCACCTTCAGTACACACCTCTTCGACCCAACAACAAATAAAAATGTCTTCTAGCCCTGTAAGTAGCGCCATGAAGATTTCCACAACCATAGCATCCGCTGAGTTCCTCAAACAAAAGGTCTGGACGCGCTTTGTACGCTTCATCGACACGGAAGGACGAGAACGGTGCGGCGAGCCTGAAGATCCCGATGTCGATGGTATGATGCCGACCTTTGACGTCCGCCTCATCATTATCTTAGAGTTATTTACAGTCTGGTATTAGTCGGCCTCGCCATCGCTTCCAAATCCCCCATCCGCATCAAGCTGCTCAGTGGGTCGTCAGCCATCGACGCTGGGAACTGGACAGGAGAAATTGTCGAAGCCAAGCAGGTGAGACCAAGGCAATGACCACGAATAAGATGTTCCTAATAAAACACCCACTGAACGCTTTCTCTCGCTCGACCAGATCCTCTCACCACTCAGCAAGAGAGAAACTGGCACAATCCGCTGCATCGGACTGAACTTCAAGGACCATGCGGTCAGTCGACCCTGCCGATTTCCTCAGCGTCTCCAACGAAGAAACCCCACTGATGATCAGGTGGACTGTCTAGGCTGAGCTCGGTTGCCCTTTACCAAGCGTGCCCGAAGTCTTCTTCAAACCAGCAGAATGCCTGAACGACCCGAGCGCCCCGATTGCGGTCCCTCCAAGCGCGCCAGCAGCCCTGGATGCTGAAGTCGAGTTGGCCATCATCATCGGTAAAGACTGCAAGAACGTTGACGAGCGCAATGCCGCGGAATACATCCTGGGCTACACGGTTGCCAACGATGTGACGGCCCGAGATGTTCAAAGCCGCGTCTCGCAATGGGGCTTTTCCAAGGGGTATGATGGCTTCTGTCCACTGGGTCCTGTGGTCGTACGAGCGGATGCGCCCGGCTTCGATGTTGCGAATCTTTCGATGAGGACGGTCTTGAATGGCGAGACATTGCAAGACGGAACATCCGCGCAGATGATCTTCTCGGTCGGCGAGATTGTTGCCTATTTGTCCCGTGACACTACCCTGGCGGCTGGGACGGTCATCATAACTGGAACACCTTCCGGAATTGGGCACAGTTATAATCCGCCGAAGTATTTGACACCGGGCGACGATCTCAAGGTGTCGATCGGCTCGGGTCTCGGAACCTTGGTGAATACCATAGCCGTTGTGTGAAATGGAAATTCAATACCATTTCTCCGTGTACTGAATGTGAAACCTGCAGTTGGAGGTCGTGTTGGCTGAGAAATAGTCATATATATTTAGTTGACACCCCAAAACAAAGGAAACAAAAAGAAAAGGCCCGCTCTCGCAGTCCATGCCAGGTTCTGTCACAGTTCACTTCCTCTTGCGCTCAATACAGAACCTGGATCAGCCCTACGATGCCGACGAAGGCTCCCAACTTCCAGCTGGCACTGAGCGCCGCACCGCTGTTGGGATGATTCGGATCAGCAGCAGGTCGCAGCTCGAGGCCATTGCCGACAAAGTTCTTCCGTTCCAGATCGCCAATGGAATTGCACGATTGACCGAACTTCAACGTGTCTTTGTAGACGTAATCCGAGATACAGTCTGCCCAGTCGTCGATCTTCTTCGCACTGTTTGGCGTACACCAGTGGTAGCAGCCGTCATCCGATCCTCCTACCGGCCCTTGACAGCAGTGCTGCTCCATCAATTGCGGGAGGTCTTGTTGTGTTCCAGAAATGGCACATAAGAATGTTTCTGTGTTGTCCGAGAAGCCAGTGAGCCAGGAAGAGGGGCTGATGGTTCCGGGCTTGCACCAGTTGGCTAGATCGGGAGTGTTAATGACATCCCTGTGCGTGTGTAGGGTTTTGAGTCGACGTACACAAGCCATCTGGCAGTGGCTGCTGGGCCATGCTTGTGATCGAGAAACGAAAGTTGAAAGAAGGACTTTGCAAAAGCTAGGTCTGGCGGCGATGATGATTTCGGGCTGTAAAGGCGCACTAGGATCCAGTTACATGTAATGAATGATGTGCGAGTGTGGTAAAGAGTGTTTGCGACAGTTCGCGAAAATCTAGGAAAGAGGAAAGTTTGAGTACATGAGAAGAGTGGATTGAGAAAGGAGAGGGACGCGATGAACATGGAGTTTCGACGAGCTCGGCGGTTCTAGGCATTTGGCATCACCGTTGTCTTCGTGCTGTAGAGGGCATATCATTACCGATGGCGTTTGTCGCGCAGACCAGCAACATTGAGCTTTTCAAGCGTCAGCCCTCGCGGTTATCCTGCACAGCGGGAACTGCTCCTGCGCACCTGTTCGTCCATTCTGATGGTCTCTTGCGGCGTGATGGCGATCAGATTCTGGTTGTTCAAGACTTTGATCGGGCGCCTAAGCTGAGAAATCGGAGTCCAAGAAAGACGGTGTTTGTTGTTGCGCCGTGGCGTCCTTGGCGAACATCGCTTTCTCTTCACGTTCAAGAATTCCTTAGTCATGAGCAAACTTGGCGCATGGCACCGTGCTGATAGGTGTTTGTATTGCGTCTGGGTGCTACAAGCAAATGTTTCCGTGCACTTGGATATGCAATGCCCGTTAATCGAAGTCGCAAAGGTTTTTCTGCCCACAAGTCGAAGAACGAACGACGGGCGCTGCTCTGACTGTTATACCACAGCCCTGCCGCTCTCATGACGATCTTCGGCGCAATAGGGCTAACGGTCTCGGCAATAATGGTTCAGCCTTGGGAGAGCAAGGGCACGCAATATTTTCTCCTTCGATTTATTATTAGTTCAGAGTTCGGCCATGCATTTCATGCTTAACTTTAGTCCCTTTGGCTTTCGCCATTGCATTTTCGGCGTGCCTTCGAGTCGCCATGATGGTACCAGTTGCGAAATCCTTCAGGGAACTCTGAATATGCGCGAAGCATTCTGATCTCGCCTGCATGAATTTTCACAACGTGCTAATTCTGGTGTAGTCGTGGCATGCTGGACACCTTGTTTCCCTCTATGCCCTCTCTCGCTGCCGGCCCGGCTTGGATCATTTGCCTCCCATCTGCAGAAAGGTCGCGTCTCGCCAGGCTTGATTTCAAGATGATCTACCAGTCACGTATCGGATGCCTTGGGTCAACAGCAGGGATGACAAGAGGAAAAGCTAACGACTTAGCAAAGGACGATAGTCGTCGAGCCAGTGACTGATGGAATGTCGGCATGAGGTGGGTGGTGCATTCGCAAGAGCGTGTACACGGCCGTAATGCCGTCTCCCTTCGGCCCTGACCTCGCCGTAGAATATTCCTGGTTTGACGATCCAGACCTTCCACTCGATCCCCGTAGGAGGCCGCGACCGTCTATCTTGCGGACTCCAGACACAGCACGAGATATCTACAACGCCATCTGCGCTGCGCCGCCACATAAGCAGCAGCACGTGGCCCAGGGAACACACAGCTCATCGCACCGGGTGACCGACATCCGCTGCCCGCGATACCAAACTGGTTTCAGAGCTTTCGCCACAGCGACAAGTACAGCCCAGACGGGCTGAAGCGTCCGCGGCCGGTTCCAGCTATCGTGCTCATCTCCAACGACCACTTTGAGGGCCACTCCAGCTCAGACTCAGAGTTCCGCATCAAATGCAGTTTCATCACGACTTTCCCCACGTTGAGCATCGACGTGCGGAACAATCACAACAGGCAGGACGACAACGCTGTCAAGCGTCCTCAGACCAAAAGTGAAGAGAGCACGGGTTTGATGCTTACCGGCCTGGATAGCCTTACCCACAAGAAGGTGACCGTCACCAAGAAGACAACTTAGAGTTCGACATTGACGTCGCCGGCTCTTTCTCCATGAAGCTGTTGTCCGAGCCGCTATATGGCATAAAAGCGAGGCTGAAGGGAGTCTACTTGAGCGTTAGCTCGAGCATGACCCGTTCGGAGTTCTCTCAAGTTTGGCTGCGAACAAGCACCGGACGCCCAAGCCGTTCACGTATACGGCCAGGCGAATGATTTACGCGAGGGCTCTCGTCAAGAAGATTTTCTTTACCGCAGTACGCAGACGCTCTACCGCTTTCATCATTATCTGTAAGCTTAAATCCACCTAGGATACTCTCACATGGGAGGTGCACGAGTGGCTGGTCCACGATGTTCGAGCGTTGTCGGCGACTCACCAGCCGATGAACAACTGGTACCTGTCTCAACACGAAGAGTACGAGGAAGCCAAGAAGTACCCGTTCTCAAAGTACGCACAGGATGCAACACTTCAATTGCCAGTGGCACCCTGGCTCATGAACGGCAACGCCGAGAGCATTTCGCCAATCTATCCGAAGGACTGCGACCCCAGGAACAGCACACCCTGTCACAAGTTTTTGCTTCGGTCAAGCTCTACATTGCTCACATCGTCGCTGCCCTTTTGTATGAGCGCAGAGAGGATAACCATGAGATGATGGAGATCTACAACAAGAGCCGCAAGCACGCAGTTCAAGTCGAGAAGACGGACACTTGTGACGCGGAGGGCTACATCATCTGGCATCTACACGTCCGCTTGAACACGAATGGTCTGAGCAGTAACCGCGTGAAGCCGTGGCATGACGACAAGACCAGTGCTACCCTCATCGCTGGCAAAAAGCGATATACACTCCCGGAAAAGGTGGTTTACCCGCTCATCAGAGGTTTCGACTTTGTGGTCAAAGTCAAGCCTCATCAAACACAGCAAAAGGCCGTTCATGAACTCCAAGAGTACGAGACACTCGTCGAGCCCACTTACGTTAGAGGACCTAGACATCAAGCGTAAGGTTGATGATCTTAAACAACTTGCCCCTGCTGGCTTCAGGTGGCAAGATGTTGAACGTCTCTCGAAGTCGATGGCAAAGCTCGAGGCCTGTTCGAGTTGAGGTTCATCATCGCTGAGCTTTCCTTGGTCACTTGTTCCCAAACCTTTGAGGGCCAAGTCTTTGCAGATCTCCAGCGCCAGCACTTGATCAACGAGAGACATGTTCTGCCTCCCACGCTCACTTCACTGCTGAGTCGTATCGAAAGAGTACCACAGCTTACCACACAGACCGAGATTGACTCGACAGCAGAGGCCGAGTTGTGGCAGCCTTGCGACGTGTGGGACAGACTGTCAAAGCCTACGAAGCTCGAAACGTTTCTTGCACGTCTAATCGTGTGGTTCATCTTTCCAGTCAGTTTTACGCCTTCTTTACTTCGCTGCGCGGCTACGGAGATGGGAGGCGAGCACTTTTTTGCATTCGCTTTCTTTGGCGCCTTGACGATACACACGCCGTACGCTGCGTGGTCGTATGAGCTCCGCCATACTCCTTGTGCTTGTGTGTCCGCTGACAATCGCCCACTTCCCGTCGAGCAGGAAAGAGTCTTGCTGAGCATGAACAAAGCGCACGTGCAGTGGCACAAGGTTCACGTCTGGCCAAGCTGGATCACAGGACAATCTACCAATCATCTATGGGATGCCCCTAGTAAGAAGTGGGCATGATAAGAGGAAGCGCAAGCAGCTTGGCAAAGAACGACGGCAGTCGAGCCAGCGACTCAGATGTCGGCATGAGGTAAGTGTTGTATTAGCAAGAGCGTAGAGACCGCTGCCATTCCGTCTATTCACACTGCCGTCTGCACTGCCGACGACGAGTCTTGGTCTTGCCGACAAATACAAAGACTCGCACTTACGAGGAAGGCTACCAGACGATGCGCAGTTTGACATCGATGTGACGGTCTCGGAGCTACCAGATGGCCTAAACGCGAGTCTGGGAGGTGCAAATTTGAGTGTCAGTTCATATAAAACCCGCTTCGGTGTCTTCAAGTATAATAGGTCCAAGGAGACGCTGCATGCGCAGCCGGTCCGTGTCTACGGTCAAGCCGATGACTTTCGTGCAGATTCACCTCTGGGACAATTTCTCAGCGCAGTTTATAAGCGCTCTACTACCTTCATTATTATCTGCAAACTCGAGCCCAACCAAAACGCGCTCACCTGGGAGGAACAAGAATGGCTTGCCAACCAATTTCGGGCGCTTTCGACGAGCAGAGCGTCCACGAACGATTGAAATTCGCTCGAAGCGACGACTACAGAGAGGCGAAGAAGTTCCCATTCAGCTGCTTCGCGAAAAATCCCGCCGTCGACATGCCGGTGGCCGACTGGCTTCGCCATGACAGGGTCGACGAGGTCTCCCCATCTACCCGTGGGTCCAGCGACCAGAAAGTGCGACAACCTGCTCGTAAGGCATACGCTTGAAGCTCTATGTGGCTCACATTGGGGCTGCGTTTCTTTACGAGCGCGATCAAGACTACCGTGAGATGAAGGCAATCTATGACCCAAATCGCGAGCACACCGTACCAATCATGAAGCCTGGATTTCTGGACGCGAATGGTCAACCCATCTGGCATCTCCATGCGCGCTTGAACACCAGAGGCATTTGTGGGAGTCGAGTTAAGCCGTGGCACGAGAATCGAGCCAGCGCCACCCTCAAGATCGGTCGCAGCAAGCACACCTTCAATGGCAAGGTGTCATATCCCCCGCTGCCGGGCTTCGACTTCGTCATCAAAGCCAAGATGACACAGCAAATGGAGCGCATCTTCCACGAAGCTCAAGATTACCCTGCTCTCATCGATCCCACTTATGAGAACATTGATATCAAGCGTAAGCTTGTCGACCTTGCCCAGCTGGCCAATAATGGATTCACAACGCCGCAGGTCGCCGACGACCTCCAGCGTGTCAATTCCAAAGCTCGGGGTCTCTTCGAGCTCAGCTCTTTCATCCACGAGCCGCCCTTGGGCATCTTTTCGCCGGACTTCATGCACCACACACTCGAAGCTGAAGAGCAAAGGCAGCTTGACCGTGTCGACCGCTACGCTCAGGAAAAGTTGAATGAGCAACAGCGCCAATCTTTTGACGCGTGCACTACTCAGGGCGTTCCTGCCAACGTCGCCACCTTGGAGGGCCTTCCTGGAACCGGAAAGACTGGAACCCTGGTACTGATGATCGCCAAGCTTGCGATTTGTGGCGCGAAGGTCATTGGCACAGCGCACTCTAACGAAGCTACCGACGCCCTTTACAGCATTGTCTTGGACGTGCTCAAAGATCAGCAGTTGGATCAGCAGATCTCGAAGGTCGTTCGCGTCTACAGTCCCAAGAGGAAGAAAGTGTACCGCAGAATGGTCACTGGCCAAAGCCCTCACAAGCTTGATGTCCCAGAAAACTGCCTCGGCAGAAAAGTCTACGAGTATGTCAAGGCCAATTGTACAGATGTCGACTCCAAAGTCTTCTTCGGGCACGGTAGCGCGGATCGAAAGGAAATGACCACTTCACGCAAGAGGAGAAAGATTGGCGCGACTGTGGAGTCCCTGGGCAAGAAGATTTTCGACGATGCCCTTCTCATCTTCGGCACGACGTGGGTCACTTCCATTTTGTACAAGCTTGGCTTCAACGCCGAGGCCTGCGTTCTTGACGAACCAGCCCAACTGTCTAAGCTTGACGCCGTGGACGTCCTACACAATCAGCGTAAGCTAAACTTGGTCGTCTTTGCTAGTGATGAGATGCAGCTTCCACCCGTGGTCAAGAGCTTGCAGTCTGGAACCAATCCTTATGCAAATGTCCTTGCTTTGTCCATGATGACTCGGATAATGATCGGCTATCCTCGCATCTTCAAAGCCACCCTGACTTTGAATTACCGCAGCCATCGATCATTGGTGGCCATGCCCAGCGCGATTTACTACGATGGAAGCTACATTGACCAGCTTATGCCAATTCGTGCTTTCAAGCACAAGACCTTGCTGGAGAATGTGGTCGAGGAAATCAAAGGGTCCGTCCGTAGGACCAGAGTAGAACCTTTTCGCGGGTCATCTCAGCGATCTCTGATGACTTTTGGGAACGCGAACAGCATACCCAGCAAACCAGAGCTCGGGAAAAGCGACGAGGTTTGCTCCTTTAGTTGCAGCCTCTCGTATGTAGTCAACGCCGATGGTAACAGTTCTGTCCAGGTCGTATTGAGGGGGGCGGGTAAGGTAGATTGGCAGGTGGCGCTCGCACGACAGCGACAGTGAAGTTGCTATAATCGATGTCCGTCGTGTTCGATTGGTAGCTGATGGGATTCGCGAGGCCCAGATGCACTGTATTTAGCCGAGATCTGGTGTGGACGTAAATAGTGTCGGCTATGGCTGACCACAAGGGGTGAATACATGACTTGGAGAAATATTGCAACACAGTGCGTTGCTCGTTGTTGTCTTCGCCAATCCGACAAATTGCGGCATCCAAGGCAACTCTCGATCTGTGGCTTGAAAGCTGAGAGTCGGATGTCTAACAAGAAATAGGCGTGCGTTTTCTTAGAGAGAAGCCGGACGCTCAAGATGCTTGCTGGAAGAAACGAATAGACGAAAACCCGCAATCAGTTTGTTTCTATTTACTTCTATAGGCTGGCAACTTCCACCCAACCAACGGAATCGAGATAAAAGGCGCAAAAAAGTCCATCAAAGAGCGGACCAGGCTACATTCGCAATCTTCTGATGCGACAGCCCCGGAGCCTCCCACCGGAAGTCGAAACAATGGGTCAATCAGCTTGTCTGGGGAGGCGTGTGCTTTTGTGGCCGGTCGACAAAAGAAAGTACCCAGGCTTCCAGCCTTCCACAGCAGTGTTTTGCGGCAACTGGTCCGAATAGGCTTAATATTCCCTGAATCGGAAAAGAGGCTGAACGACGGCGGCGCTTTGTTACTGTTCGGTGACACCAAACTCCGCATCCCCGGGACGAAGACAACGGTGGTCGAAGTTCATTCTGTCCTGTTCAAAGACTAGTCTTGTCTGCTGCAAGATCACATTTCCTTCCTTATTCTTGTCAACTCCTCAAGTAAAGCAATTTCCCGGTTTTTCAACTTCAATTTGTTCTCCATGCTAGCATTTCGTTCATTCAGGCAAGCAATGAGTTGCTCGGTACTTTGCGCTGTCGAGTCTTGACATTGCTCCGGACCTGGATTCGCCTTGCCAAGGAAGGAAGTGGACAGGGGTTCCGGCTTGATGAGAGGCTTGACATCGGTGATGAAGACATCGTCGGACGAGTCTGATGGCTCCAGAGTGTTTGAACTTTCCGGCTTGATGACAGGCTTAACGTCGACGATCACCACGTCGTCGGCCGAGTCTGACGACTCAGTGGCGTTGACTTTCTCTACCTTGACGAGCGGCGTGACAATGGTGACCAATATGTCGTCGTCAGATGGGTCCAGAGATTGGCGTTCAAGGGAGGCTGGCTCAGAGCGTCTGCTCTCCAGCTCGGTCAAGTCGGTGTCTGAAGACTCAGGATCGTATCCAGACAGCGTCGTTTGTCCGTTCTCCTTTGCTGCCGTAGTTCTCGGGTCCCAGTCAGCTTCTGTATCAGGTCAGTACTTGAAGTAGCTAATGGAAAGCGCGGAACGCCAACTCACCCTGCATGATACTGTGACATCTTCCACTGAATCTGCCCATGATGGTGCCCTCCCATGGGGTAGCGAGACCGACGCGTGTCTCCTCGGCGGGCTTCTTGAGTGAGGATTTGCCAGGACGTGAGTAAATCCGGTTGAGAAAGTTCCAGAGTCTGAAGACGTGGTAGACTTTGTAGAGCTTGTTGTAGTAGTATGGATGGAACTTCAGCTCGTCGCTTGAGTCGAAGGTACCTTCTTCATTCGGGTCGATTTTCCTGGCCGGCACAAAGATGGCCCGCACAACGAGTTCCAGTGGAGTGATTACCGCAAGATGTTCGTCACTGTAGTAGAGGTCATCGCTTCCATCCTCCTGCGCCGCTGCGAACTGGCGCTCCAATCTTGGTTCTTCGTGTTGGTACCACTCCCAGAACGGGTCCCACAGTGGTGCGTATCTCACCGCCCTAGTTGATTCCTTCATGGTCATTTGAAATGCAAACCATGCTGTAAGTACACCACTTTGAGTGATAAGCTTGGCGCAAACTTGCTCAAGACACTCCTCAAACAGTAAATTGTCTTTGAAGTCTTGAGTGGCCTGCCAGCCAGAGAGGATCCTAGGCTCTCATATGTTCTCGGAAAAGCTTGCGCCGTTCGGCTCTGGTATACCCGCCAGCGCTGGCGGCGTCTCGTCCCTGATAGCGGAGGCCATAGTGTTCTTCTTAAACCGCAGCTGACGCCGCGACTTCCTCAAGTCGGATGGTGCTTTTTGATGTGAGTCGCATGGAGAGCGTCGTGAGATGATGGAAGAGCGCAGGCGTTGTTGCGTTGTCGTAACAGTGAAACGTAAGGAGGGTCTCAGACAGAGGAGCGCAACATCCAGAAGCCGAGTAGTGGGGGAAGTGCGGGACGTTACAAAGTGAATGCGAGGAGCTTGGATGGAGATGCGTCGATGCGAAAGTGGCGCGGTTCAGAAGGGGGGGTCTCGAGTCGGGGGTAGACTGTGAAATGTCAACATCTCGCTGTGAAGGGACCATGCTCGAACGAGTGAGGATACCCACAGTCAACTGAAGTCTTGATTGTCCGTTGTGGTGTAGTAGTAGTGTCGAGTATGTAAGAGTGAGCAGGTTGTAGCTGGTAGGAAGAGCGCAGAGAGACGAAATGTGTCAACAAGCGGCACTGTCTGAGAGAGATAGCTCATTTCCGCAGCGCATGTGAATGCAGCAGCTTGGAAGAACCACGGGAGCGAAGTGGCATTGGGCGGCGGGGTAAGTCGAGGGAAAACGTCACTCATATCGTACACCTTTACCGGAAGAGAAATGCAACTCGCTGTCGTTCGTTCAATACAGACTTCTCACAGTGTCAAAGAAAGGTTCAAGAGATCTCGAGCATCACAACAGCGTGCTCCGCCTTCAGCAGCATGCATCGGGAATCAAACATTCATTCATCGCTACCCCTCATCCATGCAGCCGTGTCCATTCCCGTCCTCGCCGTCTCACTCCCAGCCATCAGCCTACATGCCACCATCGCTGATTTCGTAGTCGCCGTAAAAGTCGACGTCGAAGAAGGGGTCGCCTTCCATGCGCTTGTGCATCTTCGCGATGTGACGGTCGTGCGTGTGGTATCTGGGGAAGCGTCGTTTGAAGTAGCCGTAGGCGTCGGACAACTGTACCCTGGCATCGCAAGATAACCTGTCGCCCTCATCGAGTTTGTCAAGAAGCTGAAACAGCTCCTCGATGCGGCCTAATTTAGCCATGGTGATGTAGCGCTTCGTTGTGTTTCGCTAGCCTTGAACGAGATGCTGATTGACCTGCTTCCACTGATTGAAGAACCACCTCAGATAGTCGTTACGGCTATTCCTCCGACACCGGATAGTCAATTCGAAGCCATCGCCGTACGGGCTAGGGGGGCGAATTGACCTGAGTTCGACATGGGCGTCTCCAGCCATGATGGTCGTGGTGGGGGGAGATTCGTAAGATGCGTCTGACTCGGCGTCGTCATCGTCTTCACTTGACACTGCTTCTTCTGCAGGTGTGTCGTCTTGGTCAGAATCGTCATCTTCATCGGTTTCGTCGTTTTCAGCTGGTGCGTTGAACCGGGCGGAGACTATTGAAGGCTTCGTGCTCGCGGCATCTTGATCGAGGTCACCCTCTTTGGGTGATGCATCGGCCGGGGCGAGAAGTGACGACGGCTCCATGTATGGTGAAGAAGAACTGCAGTGCGATCAGTCAGACGAGCGAATCAAACACCATATCTCTTGCGTACCTTGCTCCACCTGATGGCGAAGCAACCTCTTGGGTTGGGTTGATTGAGTGCGGATCAGCCATTGCTGGTGCTGGTTTGTCGGTGTTTTGGGTAGGCGCGTGACAAGCAGTCTGTAGTGCTGAGTTTGTTCAGTCAAATAGGCAAGCGCTCGGAAGCGGCTAACGCCACCAAACGCGATCAGTCACATGATTACAGCTCAATGCATTCACATGATTGCGCACCGCCAATAATGATTTTTTTGATCAACCTTTTGCGATTACGAACTCCAGCTGTTTATGGTACTTTCCCTTGATCCCATCGTGTCGATTGTACTAGGGACGGCGGTCGCTTGGAGCATTTGGAGTCTTCCAACGACAATCGATCAGGGAAAAGAATAGAAAGCAATAGCAGCAGCAGAGCGCCAGTCATTTTCCATCCCAACGCCTCTCATTTCTGGAAAATCACCCAACGAGCACTCTCTGATCCATAGGCTGCGACTCACATGCGTTGACACAAAGTAGGTGGGAACGAAGGCAGATCCGATGCAGTCGATGAAGCGCCCGCGAACGTGATCAGCTTTGCCTAAGTGTCAGGGAAGATTGCAGCACAAGAAGTCGAGATGCGCACACAGCTTTGAACATATACTTTTCAATGACAAACAAGATGTTGATTGTGAGACTGTATAGGTGTGCCGTTCAGCATCTAGATATCGTGAAGTGAGGTCAACTCGCGTAGACGCTAACCATAATAGGAACGATGCCGAAGATGCGAGAGATGATCTAGGTCTACAGGACGGTCGGCCATACCTACAAAAGTGCCAAAAATATGAAAAATACTAAAGTGCCAAAATCCAAACTTCATTTAATATAGTTATTACTTAATTAATCGTTTAATCGTCGCCTATAATGCATAATAATAACCCATTTTTACTCTATTATTATGCCGATTCGCTACCTAGTTATACTCTTACGTAGCCTATTAATTAATTAGAAATCCTTCTATATAATAGTTATACGCTTTACGTAGATAGTAGCTAGGTTTACTACTAAGAAATCTAGATTAGTATTAATCGCTATATAAATCGTTAATTATTTCACTTACTTTTAAATTAGGAGACTAGAAACGCCTCGGCTACCTCCTAGATCGTACCTAACGTAGTCGTAGTAAAGCGTAAATCTTAATCTAAGACGCTTACGTCCTACGTAACTTTACGGTATAGGCGCGCGAACGAGGTCTTAAGGATAAGGAGATCGGTCGTCTTCTAGTAGCGACGGATCTTACGGAGAGCGATAGCTAGATTAATCGTTAGCGAGTACCGGTTACGCTTTACCGGCTACGGTTTTACTTACTTCCTAGCTTCTACCTACGGCGATACCCCCCCTAGCCCTATATCTACTAAGCCTTTACCGCCTTCATATTTTTACTACTCTTAATAGTCTTTCTCGGCGCTTTTACCGCTTAACTACCTTAACCGTTCCTACGCCTACTATTAGCGAGCCTAATCTACCTAGTAGTCTACTTACTACGGGCTATTCTTACTTACTCGAGACTACGATAGCGAGTAATTTCGAGGCGGTTCTTAAAGATAGTAGTAAACGATAATATTTAGTATAAAGCGGCGATCGAGGAGTATAGGAGGACGGTCGCGGGTAAGCGAGAGCGAGGTCGGCCGAGTAAAAGATATCGGTAAAGAGGAGGTAGTAAGTAAGTCGCAGTTCTATTATTTATATA
>MSJI02000072.1:0-22524 GCA_001931905.2 Cladosporium sp. IMV 00045
AACTAAAAGCTACTTTCGCTTTTAATATAGAAACGTCGTATATATAAGAAACTATTATAGTAGAGTCGTAGTTAGCTAACTAGCGATCTCTTAACGATTATATATAAAATAGGTAAAGTTATAATCTAGATAATAGTAGCTATTAGACTCTATATCTAGTTATTATAACTACTTCTCTTTTAGAGAAGATATCTTTAGCCTCTTAAAGATAATATAGAGACTCTATAGTAGCGATAGCGTTGCGATAGAGTTATATAAGAGTAAAATACTTTAATAATATACTTTATTAGTAAGACTTTACTTTATACCTTAGGCGTATAAGGAATATAACTAGTATAGTATATACCTTAGAGAAGTAGATATATTTAAGCTACTACTCTTATATCCTAATATTTATTATTAGGATTATTATTATAGAGTATATTATTTAGGTAAGGTAGTATAGTAACGCTACGTAAGTAGTAGAGCGCTAGCGTAATAGTAGAGTAGAATATTAATATTTACTCTACTTACTTAGATATTTATTTTCTTATTTAGTAATAAACCTTTTTTATCTCTAATACGCCTTCTCTTTTACTTACCTATTATATACTATTCGTATACCTTTTATAATACTTACTTATAAGAATCTATTAATTACTACTATACCTCCTAAGTATAGTAGTATTTATAAGCTAGCTACTAGTAAGGCTACTAAACCTATAACTACGCCTAAGAGGACTAGTAACTAATAAGTAGGTTGCTCTACTTTTTCTAATAATATCGATAATAGGGCTATAACTACTAGGCGCTACTATAACGCTAATACTAACGCTAACGCTAAGAAGAAAAGAAAGGTTCCTACTCCTAAATATAAAGAAGGCGCTAAGGTTAGCTCTACTAAGGAAGATAATAATACTAAAGAGAATAATAAGGATAAGAAGGATAATAAGGATAATATAAATAATAATAATAATAATACTACCTCTAAGAAGAAGAAGCGTAGTACTATTACTACTCTATTATCTAGTACTTATAAACCTACTCTATCTATTTCTTCTAAGAAATAAAGTAAATATAAGGCTACTAAAGATACTCCTTCTAAGCCTAGTAAAAGAGTCTATACTAAAGATACTAAAGAAGAAGAAGCTAGTAATAATAATAAAGAGGAAGAGGAAGTTAAGTTAGAGCCTAAAAATAAAGAGTATAAGAAAGAAGCTCTTATAAGTAAAAAGAGCTCTAAGACTATAAAGCCTCCTACTAAGACTAGCGCTAGGAAGGTAACTACGCTACGCTAGATTAGTAGTAAGCTATACTCGAAGACCTTAGTTATAATAGCTACTAAGCCTAAGTTTATAAAAAGGAAGAGTTAGGCTAATACTAATTTACGTCCTAACTAGTCTCTTATTATTAAGACTACTACTATAATTACTAACTAAGCCTTTCTTTAGGAAGTTTATAAGAAATGCGCTTACTATATAAAGTATAGTAAGTATAATAGCTCTACGCTACTATAACGACGCTAACTATTAAATAGGAAATGTTTATATAGGTAGAGATCCTAATCTTATTACTATACGTTATTATAAGAGCTATAATAATAGCTATAAGAAGTATTACTTCTTTTACTAAACTACTCTTATTACTCTCTTTAATATAGTAGTCTACGTATAGTCTATATAGCGTAGGCTCCTAGATAGTAATAATATAGATAAGGTTCTTTAAGCTTACTCTAATTTCGAAGATATATACGACGCCTTTATTAGTAAGCTCTATACGTTCTAGATTAGCTACTATAAGACTATAGGAAATATAGCTACGCCTAAGAAAGGCGCTTATAATACTAGTACTAGCTCTAAGGATATAACTAGGTATATATATATAGAAGAGCTTTAGCGTATACGTATATATATAGAATCGATAGTTAATCTAGGTTTCTAGGTTCGTATACTTTATAATACTTTCGCGCTACCTATACGCTCCTATAACGACTACTAATACTTTTCTAGATAATAAAGAACCTTACTAAGAAAGAAGTTAAGAGTATACCTAACTAGTATTCTACTAGGGAGCTTATTCCTCTTATTAATAAGATCTAAGAGCGCTATAGCTACTAGATTAATAGCCTTACTTAACTAGTCTTCTTAGAAGACCTACTATATATTATAAAGAGCGCTAAAGCAACTAAGAGTAACTCTATTATTTAGGATACTAGTATAGTATTAGTATTACTATTTTACGCTACTTCTACGTTTCTAAGTCTCTCTAGGAAACTAACTACTAGCCTTTCTTATTATTCTACCTTAAAAGCCTTCTATACCTCTACTAGTCTTACCTAGGAGACTACTATTATTATTAATAATAATAATGCTTAAGAGGGTAGTAGCTCCCTATCTAATAAAGAGGTTCTTTACTCTATTTACTATACTATAATAGACCTAGTCTACGCTACTACTACGCTACTACTACGCTAGATATCTAATAACTTTACGCCTAGTCTAGATAACTACTAGCGTAATAAGCTTATAGGTATAGAGATTAGTATAGATAAGAGGCTATATAATAACCTTACTAACTATAAGAGATCTATTATATATAAGAAACTTAATATAAGGTAGGCGTAAGAAGTAGAAGTCTATACGTAGAATGAAACTATAACGTTACTATAGAGCTTTTATAATACCTCTACGTCTAGTATATACTCGCTTAATAATAATAACCCTATATCTAACTCGCCTATACCTATTAGGCCCTACTAATTCTAGTACCTACTCGATATTAATAGCTTTTACCTTAAACTACTAGGTCGCCTATTTAAGACTATTAAGGCTAGGTAGTAGCTATACTAGGATTTGCCTTTCTACTTTTATAAGGATATCTATATTACCTTTAACTACTAATAGTTAGAGTAGTAAAAGCGTAATAATAATACTATACTAACTCTACCCTATTACGTTTAGTAGCCTAACCTGATTAGCTATTCCGGTTATATTAGTAATAAGCCTTATAAGGCTACCTAATTCTACTCTAAGTTCTAGAGCTCTAAGTTTACTCTAAGGAATAGTGTATTTTAAATTATCTTTCTTTATAAAGTACTTATAATCTAGTAGAAGTATATATTATATTATACTATTAATAGATAAACTAAGGAGCGTATTCGTAATATAGGTAGCGCTAGCTTCGCGCTAGATAAGAGCTAGGTTATTAAGGAGGCGCGCTACTAGCCTCTTAGGAAAAATAGTATAAGTATTATTATCCTAGAAGAGAGTATTATTTTTCTAGAGTATATAGTTCTTAAAGCTAAATAAGTTATTTATTAGTAGTAGTAGAATACTATCTTAGTTATTATTTTCTTTTTCGTAAATAGTTAAGTAGGAGAAAACTCCTACTCCCTTTAATATTAGCCTACTATCGCTATATACCTATAGTAATAGAGGTTTAATACTTCTTCTTACTTTTCTTATATTCTCTAATTAAGTTCTAAGAGCCTTCTAGGTTACTTTCTAGTTCCTATTAGTTATAAGTATTAGGCTACCCTTACTACTTAATTAGGTACTAAATTACTTCTTTTCTTTTTTATTCCTTAAGGATTACTTCTACCTCCTACTTAGGTTTACTTTTAGTATCTAGTACTATAGGTATTAGTATCTCTATGCTATTACTATACTAGCTCTATAGTTCTAGGAGGGATATATAGAATACATTATATATTCTTAAGAACTCTTTTAGTAGTACTAGCTAGTATACTTAGGAGCCTATAGAGTTAATAACTCTATAGGGTCCTATAAAGTATAAAAATAGTTTCTTTATAAAGAGTTTTAACTTAATATTCTTTAAAGAAAGTAAGACTAGATCTCTAACCTTATAGGTCTAAGGTTTATAGGTCTTATTATAATACTACGTTTATACTTTTTAAGCTTACTTCTATATCTTCTCTATTATAGCTTATTTATACTCTAGTTACTAAATACGCTCCTTAGCTATTAGTACCCCCTTTTTAGGAAACTTATCTCGAGTTAATATAGTATAAATAGAGGGATTATAGCTTATAAGAGCGTAGAATAGACTTACTCCTAGCGTAGTAGATACGTAGTTATTACTAGTAAACTCTACTATATATAAGAGGTCTATCTAATTATCCTAGTAGTTAGTATAGAAGTAACGTAAGTACTATTTAAGCGCTTAATTTTCCCTTTCTATTTACTTATCTATTTATAGGTAGAAGGCTATACTTAGCTATTACTTTACCTTTATAGCGTAGTATACGCTTAACTAATACTTACTTATAAATACTAATCCTTAGTCTAATATAATTCTTTTTAGTATACTATATTTATATATAATATATTTAAAGATTAATATATATAGCTCCTTAGCTATATAGGTCTTCTTATAAGGAATATACTTAGACATTTTTATATATCTATTAATAACTATAAAGATAGAGTTACTTATATTATCTCTATACCTACTTAGAAGTAGGTCTACGATAAAGTCTATAGCTAACTCTTAGAATAGTTCTTCTAGTATTAGTAATACTATTATTTCTCTATATAGCTTATAGCGCCTTACTTTCGTCCTTTAGTAAATTATATATAAATTTATATATTCCTAGATATCCTTTCTAAGGTCCTTCTAGAAGTATTTCTATTAAATTAATTTAATAGTCTTTATAATACTAAAATAACTAGTAAGTAGGTTATTATAGTATCTTTTTAATAATTCCGCTTATAGTATAGAATCCTTAGGAATATAAATAGTATTATCCTTATAAAAGAGGCTATTACGTAGCGCGTACGCTACGCTAGTATAGTAACTACGCTACGTATTACTTATCGCCTTTACCTATTCGGGTTTAGTTAAGAGCCTAATTATATCCTTAATATTAGCTAAAAGCGCTTTATAAGGATATTTAGCTTTTACTAAAGTAATTACTACTTTTCTTAGTAAAGTCTTTTATAATTCTTAATAGAAAGTAGAGATCTTTAGTAAATTAACTTTATCCTCTTATTACAAACCTATTATCGCGACTACTCTATAAAGTAAGGTCGATAGGCTCTAGCTCTATTCTAATACCTAGTAGTTTAACTTCTCCTAGAGTATAAGTAAAAGAGTAGTCTTAGAGTCCTTAGCTAGTTTATAGTCTAGTTACCTCGATAGCGTATTAGTAGAGTTATTCTTCCTTATACGATATTTAATTTCGAAGTTAAATAAGGCGAGAAAAGTAGCTTATTAAGCCTACCTTCTATTTAACTACTTAAGGGTTATAAACCCTTTAAAGTTATTATAGTTAGTAAGTATACGTACTAAGTATATAGTGCTTTCGAGGTAGTATCGCTAATACTTAAAAGTACCTATAATTACTAGTAGCTCTTAGTTATACGTTTTATACTTCTACTCTATAGAGATAAACTTCTTTAACTAAAAGGCTATAGGATGCTACTAGAGATTCTCTTCTTTTAGACTATAGAGCTAGAAGAGGATTATAGTAAAAGCGAAACTAGAAGTATTAGTTTTAAGCTATAGGGATTTTTCTAGGTTATAGTAGACTAGGATAGGAGCTTTTATAAAGGTATTATATACTCTCTAGAAAGCTACTCTTTCTCTATTACTTAGTTTAAGCTTACTAGGCTTCTAACTATCTACTAGTCTCTTTAGGAGGTTAGTTAGTAGCTATACTATTCTTAAATAGGCGTATATAAACCTCTAGTAGAAGTTAGTAAACTCTAGGAACTACTAAACTATATAGTATAACTCTAGCTCTAGCTACTCCCTAATTATACTAACCCGGCGTTAATCTATCGATACGCTAGTACTAGATATAATAAACCCTAGGAACTCTACTTACTCTATAAAGAAGTAATACTTCTTCGGGTTTATATAGAGGGTATACTTCTAGAGTTATTCTAGGACTAAATAAAGGTAGTATATATACTCCTTATAGGTCTTACTATAGATTAGAATGTTATCTAGGTAGACTACGTAGAAGTTATCTAGGTATCCTACTAAGGCTTTATTAATATACGCCTAGAATATAGCTAGCGTATTTATTAAGCTAAAGAGTATAACTAGATATTCGAAATAACTATAACGCGTTCGAAAAGCTATCTTCTACTTATTACCTTAGTAGATAGAAATATAGTAATAGGCGTCTTTAAGATTAAGCGCTAAAAAGACTTTTACTCTACTTAGTCTATTAAGAGTTTTACTTATTAGTAGAAGTAGTATATAATCCTTTATTATAATAGCGTTTAAGCCTCTATAGTCTATATAGAGCTATAGTAACCTATCCTTCTTTAGTACGAAAAGGATAGGAGCTTCTACCTTACTAGCGCTACGCTAGATCTACTTATTTATAGTAGCCTTTTCTAAGTAGTTCCTTAACTCCTCGAGTTCTAACTTCGAGAGGTTATAAAGTAGCTAAAATAGTAGTACTATATTAGGTTTAAAGTAGATAAGATAAACTATATCTACTATCTTCTTCTATATCTTCTATAGGTCTATATCGAAGACGTCTATAAAGTCTTTAATATTAGGTAGTAAAGAGTATAAAACTCTATTACTCTTAGTAACCTCTTCTTTCGAGGTTATAGTAGATATAAGATATACTTATACTACTATTATAAACTCTAAGTAGGCTTCTATAGTATGTATCGTATTTACGCTATAGAGTTAAATTAACTCTAAATCAATCCTATATCTCTAGTAGTTTATCCTAGAGTTAGTAACTATCTTATAGAATTTTCTTTATAGTCGCTCTAGGATTATATCTATAAAAAGTAACGTTACTATATAGAACCTTTCTACTATTTTATAAGTTACTCTCTATAAGTTTTCTAGACTTAGTTATAGTATATACGCCTTATATATATAAGCCTTACTACTTTAAAAGCTTTTAGCTTTTAGAAAAATAGTACTCTCTATAGGAGGTAAGCCTAACCTCTTTATTATAGACTATAATACTAGATTATAGTCTACTCTATTATCTAGGAAAAGAGAAATCTCTTTTTTATACTCTATAGCTATTATAATAGCTCTATATAGTACTAGCGCTAACTTATATTTAACTCTAGTCTTAGAGTTTAAAAGTAAGTACTTTTTATTCTTCTAGAGTTTTTTACTTTTATTTAGTATTAGATATTTAAATCTAAAGAATCTCTTATAGTAACCTTCTAGTTTCTTATAGTATCTTTTTTTAGTTTAGGATAAGTAATACTATAATAACCTTTCTTTCTATAATTATAGTACTCTACTTAATCTAGTAAAGGCTTCTAGGTATGCCTTTCTACCTACTATATAGGTAAGTAACTAAATAATAGATTACTTATTAATCTATTATTACTTCTTTACTTCTTATTTAGGGAACTAGTACTTTAATTCTAGTAGATACTCTTTAAGCTTTTACTATCCTTATTTATAGTAGGCTTCTTTTAACTAGAAAGCCTACTTATATTCTCTAGCTTCTAGGCTAGAATAATAAAGTCTTATTAGCTTTAGAGAACTTTAGACTTTATAATAATAGTCTCTCTTAGACTATAGTAAAGCTTATTAAAGAAGTATTAGGTATACTAAGCTTCTATATACTATTCGCTAAGCTAGTTTTCTAGTATAGTAAAGTAGATAGTAAAATTTATTATATTTTTACTCTCTTTCTATCTTACGCCTTTATAATTAAGGCTTATATTAAAACTATAGTTTACTAGGTCTATAATATAGTTAATTATAAACTCTTTAAAGTCTCTAAATATATAGTCTAGTAAAGAGAGAGATCTATAAATATAAGTCTAGAAAGTCTTTAGTTCTTTTACTAGCTATATACTAGTAAAAAAGACTTTCTCTTACTCTATTTCATATATAATAGAGTTAATCTAGAAGATAGTCTTTAAACTTAAGAAGAAGATCCTAGCTTCTTATAATATCTTCCTCTTAAATACTTCTAGGTTCTTATAGCGCTATTACTTTATACCTATTATAATCTCTAGGCTCTCTATCTATAATATAGAATCGCTTAGAGCTAAAGCACCTATAATAATTAAAAGAACTAGTAGTATAGGACTTTATTATATAGCCTATAGTATAGTAGCGTCCTATATATATTATAGCTATATAACCTCTTTATAAAGCTATTCTAAGGACTATAGTATTAGCTTTTCCTACTAGAGATAATACTATTCTTCTTATAGTAAATATTCTCTTTTAAAGCCTATTCCTTCCTAATACATATTATCTACTTACGTATTTTATATTAGTATATCTAAGTTTAAGTTAATAGGTTACGTATTATAGGTTAGCTCTAGCTCTATCCTATTATCCTATAGGCTACTACTAGAAATAGAGCTTTTAGAGTTATAATTAAATAATTATAGATAGATAAGATATAAATAATTAATAGTATATAGTAGCGTAAAGAATAAGTTACTACTAAGTAGGTACTTTATATAAGAACTAAAAGCTACTTTTGCTTTTAATATAGAAACGTTATATATATAAGGAACTATCGTAGTAGGATTATAGTTAGCTAACTAGCGATCCCTCGATAATTATATATAAAATAGGTAAAGTTACAATCTAGATAATAGTAGCTATTAGACTCTACGTCTAATTATTATAGGAACCTACTAGATACTTCCTATAGAATAAAAAAAGAGATACTTATAATAGCTATAATAATAATACTACTATTATTACTATTACTATTACTAATGCTATTATTACTATTACTATTACTATTACTATTACTACTACTATTATTAGTTATAAGAGAGAAGAAGAGAAAAAAAAGAAAAAATATAGAAGAAAGCTTTTACTTACTAGTAATCTACTAATAAATAATAAATAGTAAATAATAGTAAGCTACTATTATAAGCCTATTATTTATAATAATAAAGAACTAGATTATAAGCCTACTAAAGTAAGAGTAGTATGCTAGAAGTAAATAATAATAGTAACTAAAGCTTATTAGAATAAGTAATAATAGTAGCTTATAATAGGAGTATAAGATAGCTTTAAAATGAGAATAAAATAGACTCTATGCATTTAGAAGTAGAACCTATCCTATAAGACTAAGTTACTAGCTTAGTACTATTATTATATAAACGCTAGAAGCATATAAATAGTAATAAGACTACTATAGTTAAAAGAAAAAGAAATAATTAAATCTACTCTAGTCTTAATACTAAAAAAAGAGAAAAAGTCTTCTAATACTAAAGAGGACCTTTACTTCTTAATATAGAAATAGTAGTATCTATAAGTTTTTACTTAGAAATATTTAAAAAAAAAAAAAACTAAGAGCTTTACTAGTAAAATAGAAATAGATAAGTATAGCCCCTAAAGAATTTATATTAGACTCTATTAATAAATAGTGTGAAAATAGATAAGGAGAGAGTAAGAGATAATATAAAAGATAAGCTTTAAGAGGTAAGTATAGATAATACTACGCCTTAGGAGAATAGCTTTAGTACTCTATACTCTTTTAAGTAGACTTAGATAGAGAAGACTTTCTATCTTATATCGAACTTATTAAATACCATATTAAGCTTCTATATATACGTCGCTCACCTATAATAAATAGACTAGCGAACTATAGCCTATAGACTATAGCTAGTATTAATATTATTTATAGTAATAGACTACTTCTTATATAATCGATATTAGATATTATTATACTTAGATAGTATAAAAAGAGTTACTATTTACGTAGATTATTATATCGATTACTAGTCTAATTTATTAGGGTTATAATTAGAGTTATATAGCTATTCTCGAACTTACTAGTTATACTTAATAATAATATTTACTTCTTATACTCTTTTCTTTAAGAGTATAGTAAAGCAATCTAATTTATCTTTAAGTATATCCTTCTTATCTATAGCTATACTAACTCTAGTAATAACTAACTTACCTATATTAATAGTAGTATAAGAAATAAAGTTAAGAAAGCTAAGTAACTCTTTAATCTCCTAAAGGGTTTTAATCTAATATTAATTAAATATCTACTCCTTAAAAAGTTACTTTTATATATAAGTATCCTAATTAAGCTTACTCTAGTAGTTAATAACTAGCTTACTAAACTTCTAGATCGACTTCTATTTAGGAAAGCTACTAAGCGCGTTATCTATATCTAGCTAGATTACCTCTAAGTAATATAACTAGACCTTAACTAATATATACTTCTACTTATCTATTTAGCTAGATATTAAATTAGTTAGTACGTTATAGAAGCTTATCGCGTTTAATCTAGTATTATAAGTAGGTAGTAGGTTATTTTTAAACTCTTTTTAACGCTCTATTTTAGTACATTTAGAGATCGAGCTAAACTATAAAGTAGAGTTAGCTAGTAGAGGTATTATCGTAGTTATTAGTAATCGAGGTTATAAGAATAATAATAATTATAGGTTTAGTAGATAGGATTATAGTAGAGGAGTAGATACTTTAGATATTAATTAATAACTAGATAATACTACTACTAAGGAATAGTAGACTAGAGGTTTAATTAGTAGATTTAGGTTTAATATAAGGTATTATAAATAGTATTAGTATTAACCTATTAGCTTCTAATAATTAAAACTAGTAATTAGATAATAATTAGTCTATTATATAAGTAGGGGTAGTAAAGTTATATTAATAAAGACATAGATAATAAGAGGTTAGGTATAGAAATTAATAACTAACTACTTAAGTTTATACTTATTTAGAGTTAAAAAAAGAGAATAAGATTAAATTAGAAAGAGAAAGAGCTTTAAACTCTAGAAATTACTAAGCTTAAACTATAGCTAGTAAACGTATCTAGTATATTATATAAGCGCTTAAGGCGTATCTAACCTATATACGCCTATAATTTAATTAATAAAGGATTAATAGTAGTATTATCCCTAGCTTAGCTATTATTAAAGTATAGCTCTTTTTTAATTAGGTCTATTAGATAATAAATAGCTAGTTCCTTATTTGCATTATAGAATACTCTTTAGATCCCCTCTAGTAGCATATAATTATTTAACTACTAATATATATTCTATAGCTTATTTAACTCTTTAAGAAGTAGCTATATACTATATAGTATATATTAGTAAGCTATATTATAAAGAGCGTAAAAAGTAAGCTTATAGATACGCTTACTACTATTATTAATAGCTAAGCTATCGATCTTATATATAAATCTATAATACTTAAGTTTATTACTATACTACTAAAGCGTTTCTATTAGGAGGTATTTATTAAGATTAAAGTCCTTAAGATCTTATTATATACTCTAAAGGGTTAGTAAATCCTCTAGAATAGTAAAGCTACTCTTAACGCTACTAGTATACTTAGGATAGTAATATAAAAAGAAAAAGATACTAAGTATAAAGTATAGCTACTAGAGTTACTTCTAAATTCGATAGTTATTCTAAATATAAATAAACTATAAGAGGGTATTTTAAAAGATAGGTATATAGATTACTAAAAATGTAATTTAGTCTAAAAGCTAGTTAGCATTATAAGCTTTATTTCTATTATATTTAAGAAAGTAATTATACTATTATAGGATTATACTAAATAATTACTACTACTACTATTATTTAATAATAGAGTTCTATTTACTAGTACTAAAGCGAAAAGTATCTTTAAACTTAAGTAGGCTTTATCGAATCTTACTACTTATTTAGTAGTATATATCTATAGTTATAGAGGTCTCTATACTATAGTTAGTTTAGATAATTTATAGGATAATCTTATTAGTTATAATAGTACTAATATACTACCTAAGAATAGAAATAGCTATTTATCCTAAGATACTAATATAGTACTAGATAATAAAGTAGGAGTAAATATTAATAGTAGTATAAATCTAGATACTCTAATACTCGAGCTTATAGTAGGCGTTAAAAAACTAAGCATTATTAGGCTCTAGTAAGATAACCTAGCTTTAATACTAAAAGGCTTTTACTCTTTATTATTCTAGACTTATAAAGTTAAATTCTTAGAGAATATAATATATATAGTTTCTAGAAGTAGTTAGTATATAGCGTTAATAAAACTATAGTTAGTAAACTATAGCTAGTAGTCTTAGATTAGAATATATAGCTTACTTTCTAACTATATTATACTTTAAACATATAAAGGTATAGAAGTTTCTAGCTCTAAAGCTACTAATATTATTAGTATTAAGTTCTTAGCTAAGTAACTTATAAAGCTATATATTTATTATTTTAAAGTTACTTTACTTAATATGCTTTTTAAGGCCTATATGCTTTTATAAGCGTACTAGCCTATAAATATTAGTTTTAAAGCTATCTAGTACTAAGATAGCTACTATCTTAGTATTAGTAAAGTAAAAATTAGAGTATATATTTAAAATAATAGTATAAAGTTATAGTAAGTCTTCTATAAAAAAATAAGATAATAGTTCTATCTTTTTAATCTTCTACTTAAATAATTAAATTATAAGAGGTATACTAGTAGCCTTTTTAATATAAACCTATATCTATTTATATATCTACTAGAAAGCCTACTAATCCTATATCTAATTAGTCTACTTATCGAGATAGATATATAGGCGTCCTAGGAGTCTATTTTAATAATCTGCTATTACGTAAAAGAGGTATTAAGGGATATTAGGGGCTATTACTATTAAAAATAATGGAATATAGTGTGTTTTGATATAAATAAGCCCAAATTTGAATTTTGGCACTATGGTAAAACTCAGGAAATCTGGACTTTTGGCACTTTTGTAGATATGGCCGACCCTTGCAAGCACCAGCCGACAGCGTTGCTCGCCAGTGGAGGCGATTTGACGAGTTCGATCGACTGGAAGCAAGCGAAGGTGCTAAAATCAATTGATGCATATGGCGGAACGCAGCATAGCGAATCTCAAGGCACGTGAGGTCAGATGGGATCGAATGGCTGGCTCGTTGGCCCGTCTGGCTGGCGATCTCCCTTTGCCCACGCGCCCGCGAAACGCCCGTGGTGCACCTAATCACCAACAATTCCCATGTCGCTTAGCCGCGTCTGGTGGCCGCCGCATCTTCGATCCGGGGGCGGCAGCAACCCGTCGGTCCTCATACCGCCCCCGGTTCTGAAGACACCTTTCGCATGTGTTGATTGACATGTTCGATGACGGCTGTCCTGCTGGGGGGTTTGAACGGCTGGCATGTCACCTAGAGACGACCGACCACACCTGCGCACGAATGACTCTTCCCCCGATTCATCTAACGTATATCGGGATCTGCATGACTGGTGTCGCAGACTGCTGATGGAGCTCGCGTGGGCATGGCAAATCTACGCGATCGCTTCGCCATTGGCAGTAAGAATACAGCTTGCGGCCGGTGAAGCTCTTTCCATCGAGGATCGGGTGGCACGTAACCACAATCACGTTCACCTGTCTGGCCAAGTCATCTTTTGATTAAGTGACGAGTATCACTACGTTTTGGCAGGGTGCCCGTCGCACCAGTGAGCTGCTTGCACGCTGATAAACCTGTGCAGGACCACTTCGGCAGGAACGGTGTGTCGTCGCATCGGCCTTTTTCGTTGCGAACTCGCCATACTCCACTTGTAACGGAATAACAACATGGCGGCGAGGGCAGATGACGCAGCAGGGGACTTGAAAGCGATCTGGAGATGACTTGCGATGATCGGGAGTCTGTACAAGCTCTAAAGGACCTCGCGGAAAAATTGATGAATCGAGTATTCAACTATCCGATGATCGATTGGACGATTTTCTCATGCTAACGTCACGGCTAGCTAACCATGTCTGGTTGACCAGCTGCCTCTCCATCATTACCTGCGATATCTCCAAGCAGCAGCAGCAGCTGACGAAGACGTGGTGATTATTTCTCAATCCTTTTTGACGTTCAACAAAATCAGTGCTTGTTGTCGCATCGCCATAACAAAGCCGGTTTCCGGTAAGCCGTATTCCTTGATGAGCCCAACCAAATCATTTCCCCATATCCCGGTTTTCTCGCAAAATTGGCACCCGAAAAAGATTCCCATTAACCCAGAAGCAACAGCATATCAAGCCCTAACTCCCCGACCCAGAATTGACCCCATCTGACCACGAAGACTGTTTCGAGCTTTCAACACACCACCGAGCCGTCCTCGTCGACGTTCTCCTTGTTCTCTTCAAGCGTTCCTTCCTCGGCTGCAACGGCGCGCGGAATAGCGGTGCGGTCGGTGCCGACGTCGACGTTCTCAATTGCGAATACATCATCCGCTTCTTTGGCGCAACGTGCTCTGCGGCCTGAGGATTGGCCTGGCTCTTTTGTTAGGGAATAATGCCCCTCGCCAAATATGTCACACTCACCGCCCCCAACAAAGCTGAGCACGGCGGGTGTGGCATTGGCAGCAGCAGTGGAAGTAGCAGCAGCGACAGGGGCGGTGTTGAACAAGGTACCACGAACGTTAGTCCGGCGAGGCTTCTTTGGCGCCTGATGTGCCGCCTGACGAGCGGATGCGTGTAGGGCCACAGAGGCCGCGGTGGGGTCAGGAGTCTTTGGCGGCTCGATGGCAGAGCTTCGGGCGGAGTCGCTGTCGGTGTCGGTGTCGCTGAGGATGACGCCTGAGTCGAGGGGAGAGTGAAGTCCTGCTTCCTCTTCGCCCAATGGGTCTTCTAAGATCGTCTGCAGAGTGATGATGCGGTGAGGGAGGCTCTTGCGGATGCTGTGATTCTCGCTCGGGCTGACGTTCAGGTATGTCTCAGCGGCAGTGTTGGATAGAACGTAAAGAGGAATGACGGTGTTGACCGGAGAGGTGGTGTTGGCGTTGAAGTAAGGAGGGATAACGTTGTGGGATGGCGTGAAGGACTGCGGCTGGCATGGCTGGATCTTGCTGATCATATCTTCAGACCCGTTGCGCTCTTTGCTGCTGATCCCAAGTTGAGTGGAAGACATCGTGCTAGAGTCCTTGATGCGCTGGCTCTTGATGATGGACTGTGACTTCGGCAGGATGAAGTCCTCGAGAGCGGCCTTCCCTTCATCGTCACGCCACTCGATCTTGAGATGGGTTAGTGAGTGGCCAAAAGAGGATGTGATTGCTAAAGTCGGGACTTACCAGAAGATTTGTGCCACCACTGATGTGAACACGGTACTTGCGCCCTTTCTGGAGACCTGCCATCGTGCTGCTGGCTTTACGGTTCGGACTCGGCTTCGGGGACTCGCGCACCGGCTCTTCGTCGACGACGGTGTGGGAGGCTTCTTTGCGGAAAAGGGAAGAAGAGAGGGTGCTGAGGATGCTTCCGAAAAGAGCGGCCATGCTGTCGAAGTGTGCGTTGCAAGGCTCAGATCTTGTGAAATGCGGTGTTTGTCGCTTTGCTGGAGTGAGGTGATGATCTAAGAAATGTGTGAGAGATATGACAGGTTGCGATCTTGTATATGGCAAGGCGAAGGCAACAATGCGCAAGTGATGGATGAAAAATAGGCGTTGTCGCCTATTGACATGTGGAACAATCCATCACTTTGCTATTGTTGCTTGCATGTGAATAGATCAATAGCATGTGCGAATGGGGAAAAGTGGCTGGGGTGAAGCCGTAGCCTTCATCGAGGGCGAAAATGGCTTTCGTCACGAGATACCCATTGTAAGGTAGGTGAATGCAGTAGTCTTGATACTTCCATTCTCTAGATACACATAGTTTTGTTGTAGTCAGATCACTTTCCGGAGCAGCGCCAAGATATCCGGTATTAGGTCGTTGTTTAGACATCAACCGATCCCGTCGCACGCAAGTCAAGTAGGCGCGAGTGGCCATGAAGATGAAGAATTGGATCACGCATTCAATTTAAAACATCAACGAGCAAGGAGTGATGTTATCAACATCGAAGGCAAGTCCACGGTAGCGCCAAGGCTGACTCAGGTGATGCTTGGATGGATTGAGCTGACTTCAGCATTTCCCTTTCTTTCTTCAACTCCCACCCATCAAGTCTTGCTCACGTTTGCTCTGCGCCTTATGAACATGGAGTTGACGTCTCGTCTTACTTACCATCGGGAGCATTCCGCGATAATGCGCGACCATGCCTCAGAGCTTCTCAGGCTTATGTACATGTAGAGAGGCTGTGCGCTTTGCTGGCACCACACATCGTGTGTTACAGCAGCCAACCTCGCCAGCATAGCCGCACTGCTCCTCTTTATGATATGAGATGTTTCGCCACACTCTCTCGAGATCTGATCCTCTAGACCAAGATGAGCGTCCCCTGACATGAAGACAGCATGGCAGAACCAGACTGGTTAACAGCATTATACTCGCCACTCTCTCTCTGCGGAACACGGCTTCGGACTCGATTCCTACGCATTCTCAAAGGTAGCGGAAAGGACAAGCTACGATGCAAACTTTTCACGTCAACATTGGTCAGCACCAAGTATGAAGCGCTCTCCTACACATGGGGAACAGATGCGCAAAGCAACCCCGCGTCTGTCAACAAGATCATTGCTGGGGTCACAGAGAACCTGCAAGCTGCCCTGCTTGCTTTGCGTGAACATACGAAAAGTCGTGTGATCTGGGTAGACGCTCTGTGTATCAACCGAGCAGATGCGTGAGAAAGGAGCCACCAAGTGCAGCAGATGGGTGACATATATCGATGTGCCCACAGAGTGCTCGTGTGGGTTGGGGAGGCGTCAGGCCATAGCGACAAATTGTTCAGAATGTTGAATTGGCCTATCAACGAATATTCGAACCTCGAATGCTTCAGCATCGGTCGAATGACTGATCACATGTTTGGTCGCAGGTACTGGACAAGAGTATGGTGAGTTCACCACAAACCAAGGGTGTACGGTCGTCTAATGTGGCTCTAGGATCGTGCAAGAGATCGCTCAAGCAAAGAGCGATCCCGTTGTAATCTACGGCAATGAGAGCATCAAGTGGTAAAAACTTGTTGAGCATGCTGCTATGACCGTTGGGATGCAACATAGGATGCAAAAAATCAAGTTACTGCAGGCCATTCGAGACCGCGCCCGTACGCCACCCAGGCTCCGGCTGAATGGAGACCAAATTCCAAGCCCTTCGGAAGTCAGGGCTGCTTACGAGGACGACCTATTCTATCTCCTTGATAAGACTCTCGAATTTGATGCCGCCGATCCTCGGGACAAAGTTTTTGCACTTTTGAGTATGACACGAGGCCTATCTGCACAAGTGGCAATTGCTGACTACGTATCAATCTGTCGAGCGCATGTTCATTGATCTCGCTGTGACCGCAATGACAAGGTCGTTTTCGCTTGACATTACAAGGTACAAAACGCCTGCTACTTCTTCGGATCTTGAATCACCATCCCTCCGGCTGCCTTCGTGGGTGCCAAATTTCTCCAAGAAAAGAGCATTGCCGGGGCCTGCTTTTGACGGACTTGTAACCAGTCGGCACCGCGCCAAGCTCACAGACGCAGAAGCATACACTGGTTGGCGGCGCACGTTGTTTCCAAGTCGTCCAAGTCTGTCCTTTGAAGACAGGTTTGGCACCAAAGTACTCAAGGCAACCGGAATATGCTTGACACGGGCCGCATCTGTCGAGACTACGCCGGGCATACCCTCAAAACTAACAGATCCATGTGATGCGCCATTACCGATTGATCAGCAGTCCCGACACTCCCTGTGGCAGCAATATATTGGGGAACAATACCAGGCCCAGATGCAATCTCGTTATGCGCAGTGGACGTTGCAGCAACCCATGTCCTCTACCTTCCAGACCGAGGAGCCACTAGACACTTCTTTGCCTCCAGACATAGCTCGTCAGGCCGAAGCCATTTTGCTTTTCCATGCTCGCATCCACAGCGAGAACACGGTTTGCTGCCCGACCGCATTCAAAACTACCTGCACACGAGCTTCACTGCGGTCAGTACTAGTACAAGAGCTGGATCTCGTCAGGTTTTTGCGTTCGCGATACTTGCCCAGAAAAGCCACCGGTGATCCGCTGCGAGGCCATTATACTGGAGACAGTCATCGTGCCATGGCTTCACTGTTTCAGACAGCCCTGGAAGCAGCTGAACAGCGTCTTACACTCGAACTCGAAGACAATAGTGTAAATTCCGACCTAAAGTCAATATTGCGAGATCTTCCAAGGTTTCGAGGCCATATCTCTAACAAAAGCACTCTCAGATACATCACCGCCGCACATTTGGGTAGTTGCATATCATTACTTGAGCTTCCGCCCGGTCCATGCCAGTGGCCGATAAATGGAGAGATCGCAACAGAGGCCCTCGGGCGAGTGGCTTCTTGCAATCGGGTCCTCGACGATTTCTTGGACTTCAGGATGCTGGAGACTGACGCTGGCCACCTCGGGCTCGTGCATTATGACTCAGAGGTTCAGCCAGGCGATATGATTGTGCTTTTCCGCGACACATCATCTTTGAAAATCATGCGACGGTCACTAGTAGACGAAGCAGGCGAAAGGCTTTTCGAGCTCGTTGGAGACGTCTACCTCCATTGGCCTGATCTGGAGCCACATTGAGATGAAACAGCTTGGGACGAGTTTTGGGACGAGTATGCCATTGTGTGACTTTTCCTTTGCGTCCAAAGACTCCACGTGCAGATAACTACCAGATCGAGGCCCTGAACTGTTTCGAGCGGTCTTTTCCAGAATCGTGTTGAAACCCTCATGTTGTTGGTGATCATTAGCAGATGCATCTCGTTGGGTTGGCACAAACCGAACATTGTTAGCACGCAGAGATGCGATGTCATCGAGGCCATCTGATAAAAATGAAATGGCAACCAAGACTGGCATCGTCTGCAACAGTTTCATGCACATATAGCGTGGCGGAAGTTGGAAATTCTTTTGGAGGCTTTGAAGTACCTGTTTCTTCAATGATCTCCCGTGATCATTCAAGCGACGATTACACAATCATTCCATCTCCGGTCTCAGCATGTTTGTCGTAGGGATATGTCAGCTGATGTCAAAACCGATAGCCGGCCGGCTATGGGGCTTTCCCTTTCTCGCATATCAGCTCCGAGAAAGGCATAGCGTGTCCGCTCCTCTGTTCTCCCCTCTTCTCTCCACATCTCGTCGCGTACTATGGACGATTTGGAGCTCGATAGTGCACGCGTGGGCGATAAGAGCAGATCCAATGCTGAATATTTTACGAGCTTGGAATTGGATAAGGTAGGTCGTTTGGTGTTCTTAATTAAATCCTTTGGCTCTTTCCGAACCTTCTCTCTTTTGTTCGAGTCTGCTTCTTCTGTATCAGACGACCTTCGTGTTAAGAAATACCAAAAAAACGCTTCTGTGACGACACCGGCAAGATGGTGCTCGAACGCCTTCAACAGATGAGCTCCCACTTGACGGGCCAGATGGTGAAGCATCACCCCTTCGACCCTCTCACCAAGGACGAAATCGCCAAAGCAGTCGCTATCGTCCGACAATCCTACAACGACGTCTTCTTCAACGCCATCACACTATGGGAGCCTCCAAAAGCAGAGATGATGCGATGGGTCGAGAATCCCGAGAACTCACCTCGACCAGCCAGAATTGCGGACGTGGTCACCATCGGACGCGGCAGCAAGGTCTATGATGGCCTGGTAGATTTGGAAAACAACAAGATCCTTTCATGGGAGTTGACGGAAGGCGTGCAGCCGTTGATCACCATGGAAGACCTGCAGATTGTGGAGTCCATTGTGCGGAAGGATCCTGAGGTCATCAAGCAATGCGGCGCCATCGGCATCCCAGCAGAGGACATGCACAAGGTCTACTGCGATCCATGGACGATTGGCTATGATGAACGCTTTGGCAGCAAGGTCCGCCTTCAGCAGGCTTTGATGTACTACCGACCTCACCCGGACGACTCGCAATACTCGTATCCTCTGGATTTCTGTCCGATCTATAATGCGGATACTCAACAAGTCATCCATGTCGATGTGCCAAAGGTCCGCAGGCAGCTCAACAAGGCTCCACCATCCAACTATCACGCGGAGGCTATCAAGAAGGAAACCGGCTTCCGGACTGATTTGAAACCCCTCAACATCACGCAACCAGAAGGCGTCTCTTTCACCGTCGACGGTCGCACTCTCAAGTGGCAAAACTGGTCCATCCACGTCGGCTTCAACTACCGAGAAGGCATCGTCTTATCGAACATCACCTACAACGACAGGGGCACCGTCCGACCCACCTTCTGGCGCATCTCACTCGCCGAAATGGTCGTCCCCTACGGCAATCCAGAACACCCTCACCAGCGCAAACACGCCTTCGACCTCGGCGAATACGGCGGCGGGTACATGACCAACTCCCTCTCCCTCGGCTGCGACTGCAAAGGCGCCATCCACTACATGGACGCCGACTTCGTCAACCGCGCCGGCGAGCCGACGACCATCAAAAACGCCATCTGCATCCACGAAGAAGACGCCGGGATCCTGTTCAAACACACCGACTTCCGCGACGAGTCCACCACCGTCACCCGCGCGCGCAAGCTGATCGTCAGCCACATCTTCACGGCCGCCAACTACGAGTACTGCGTGTACTGGATTTTCCACCAAGACGGCACAATCCAGCTGGAAATCAAACTGACCGGAATCCTAAACACCTACGCCCTCGCGCCCGGTGAGCAAGCCGCGCCCTGGGGCACGGAAGTCTACCCCGGCGTCAACGCGCACAACCACCAGCACCTATTCTGCATGCGCGTCGATCCTAACATCGACGGGCCGGCGAACACGGTTTTCGTCGCTGACGCTGTCGCCGCTGAAGCTCCCGTCGGCAGTGAGGAGAATTTCTACGGTAATGCTTTTTACGCCAAAAAGACCAAGGTCGAGACTATGGGGAAGGGCATGAGCGATTACGACGGCGCGCTCAGCAGGACTTGGGAGATGGCAAACACTAACAAACTCAACCCTTACTCCAAGAAACCCGTGTCGTACAAACTCGTCAGTCGCGAGGTCCCGCCTCTCCTGCCGAAAGAGAACAGCCTAGTCTGGAAACGAGCCGGTTTCGCCAGGCATGCCGTGCACGTTACGAAGTGTAAGTGTCGTTCGCCATCACCTTCACCACCATCCCCTCATAACCCAACCCGTACTAACACCGCCCCACAGACTCGGACGACCAACTCCACCCCGCCGGCCGCCACGTGCCCCAAACCTCCGGCGAGCCCTCGCAAGGCCTGCCGGCGTGGATCGCCGCCTCGCCAGACTCCAGCGTCGACAATGCCGACGTCGTGCTCTGGCACACCTTCGGGCTGACGCACTTCCCGTCGCCCGAGGACTTTCCCGTCATGCCTGCGGAGCCGATGACTGTGTGAGTAGATCCATCCTCGCTGGGAGCATTCAGTTGGGCTGTTTGCGGTTTGCGAATACTGATGGTGTGACAGGTTGTTGAGGCCGCGCAATTTCTTCACGCAAAACCCCTGCATGGACGTCCCGCCCAGCTATTCCAGCACGCCGAGTCAGGTCGCGGCCGGGAAGGGCGGGATTAAGGGCGTGGTGGATGGGTTGAGTAGGTTGGCTTTTGGGGGGAGGGAGAAGGGGGGCAGTGGCGATTGTTGTAGTTAGACGAGGGAGAATGGAGAATGGAGAAGGGGTAGGGAGAGAGGGAGAAAGATTGGTTTGTTATAGTTTATGGGCCTGAGAACGACTAAGTAGGTATGTTCAGTATGCTTTCACGATGTTCTTGATGATAAATAGCACTTGTCTTGGAAATGCGATGGGCAACATTAGGCTTTACTGTACGAGCCTTGAGTTTTCCCTTGCATGGTTTTCTCGGATCCGAGAAGCCATCTTTTTTCTTTTCATGAACCTTACCGCTTCTGTCTTCTATCTGCCTGCCTTTCGCTGGAAGGAATGATTAAAAAAATTGCGTTTGCCTCTCGCGTTCGCCTCCGTGGCGTTCATGCGAGTCTTTCCCGCATGAGACAAGGTAGATATGTATGCGTTTCCGAATGCTAGCGACGTAGAAACATTGACTCCATTTACTGGAAAACTCGGAAGAAACGTGTGATTGTGTGGTTTGTATGAAATGTTTGTTTTTGTTTCAATTTTCTTTTTGTATTTATTGAAAAAATGAATTCATAAAACTCGCTCTAAACGCAGCAGATATCGTTATAAAAAGCAAGGAAAACCCCGACATAAGTCCCGTATGTACACGTCAAGGTTGTTCCGCCCATATTCATGTGTTTTATCGTTTCCATCTTCCCATTCTCCTCACTCAAAGCAGTCTAGTGCTGCACCGGCTCAGCAGCATTAACAGCCAAGCCCTTAGGGGCGAGGACGATGTTCAACTCGAGCTCGCGAGTGGCCGGACCGCCGGGACCCGTGTGCTCGCCGGTGGGCGGGTGGTTCTTGATGGGGTCGAAGTCGACGACGAGGTCGTCCTTGACGGCGAAGACGGTGTCGGTCGCCAGCCAGGGGTCGTCTTTGGGGTAGATTTGCGTGACGACGGGCTTGTAGTCGTCGTGCGTGACCTGGAAATGAACAGTGTTAGTGGGTGTGACGTGATGAGATGGGCGATCGTCAGGACTTACCATCAAGTGAATGTGCGCAGGTCTCATGGGGTGCCTGTCAACAGCCTGGAGGAACTTGTACGAAGGGCCGTCGGTGGGCAGGGAGTAGGCGGTGGGGCGCAGGCAGTAGAGGCGGTACTCGCCCTTGTCGTCGGTCTTGAACTTGCCGCGCAGGTT
>MSJI02000073.1:0-10921 GCA_001931905.2 Cladosporium sp. IMV 00045
GAGAGGGAAAAGGCACGGTCACCTGACTGACTGACGAAAGATCAGATCCTCTCACACACTTTCTCTCTCTGGCTCTGGCTCTCCAGGGAATAGGCCTGTAAGGTAGCGGGAACACTACCAGGTGCGTTTGGCGGGAGGGGACGGCGAGAACGGGTAAGCGCAGAAGTCTCGTGGGTTTTACTAGCAATTGTCTGGGAGTGTGCCACTACTGTCGAAAGGTTGAGCCATTCCGAGCCAGTCAGACGGGAGGCAGAACGCCTTCGTGCCTCTAGTCGCGTCTAATTTGCCCTGTGGCTTCGAGAAGCTTCTATCAACGATATCTCAACCTCCACTGATATTGATTGCTCACGTGCTCTGTTTGTCTCGTTGTTGTGTGTAGTGATGTATGATCGGTCTTGACATTGAGAACTCATCAATGCGAACGTGTTGAACTGCATGAATATTGACATGGAATACCACTTTAATCGCCAATGATCGTCGATCGGATATCTCTGTCCCAGCCAAGTCTCATCTCCCACCACCAACGTCTTGATTGAAAATCGCCAAAAATCACTCCATACTCAAACAACAGCAGAACCCAACCCATTCCCTTTCTTCACTTCCATAGTATTCTAAGCAAACTTACTCCTGAACCGAATCGCCTTGCCATACTTCGCAAACATCACAGCAACCCCGCAATAAACCGTGGCCAACCCAGCCAGAACAACCATCGCAACATTCGGCCCCAGATTGGTGAACATGCTATGACCGAATAGTGGCAGAACACCAGACATGACGGCTCTCAAGAAAGAAAGCGACGCGTTGGCAGATGCTGCATGCGATGTGTAAGTATCCGTAAGGTAGCCTGCGAGGACAGAGTCGAATTCAACGACTGCGAAGCCGACGAGAGTGAGCGATGCGATTGGGATCCATGGTGGGAGGTCTTTAGTCAATGGTGGGACAGTCAGGCCGAACCACCAGAAAGCTATTGCGAGGATTGGCGCTGCGACCAGGAAGCCGAAGATCTTGTCTTCCGGCTGCGCGACGACGTTGTTCCGGCGGCGGATGTTGGAGACGCGAATGTCGTAGAGTCTTGTCAGGAAGGTGAATATCACACCGACGGGGATGGCCAGATTGACAAGCGCGCACTGCCTGGGGGTGAATTCGAATATGTCGATGAAGACGACCGGGAACGCTTCTGGGAACAGGTAGACTACTGCGCAGACTGTGGCTGCCATGATGGATGTGCAGAAGACGATGGGTTCCGTGAAGAACAGCCGGATCGGTAAAACGAGGCTGGTCTCGCAAAACGCGCGGACGCTGGGCACGTTGTCTGTGGACTCATATGACAACCCGGTGAAGCCGGACATGCGAGCAGCTGAGCGAATTTCTCGTCGTAAGATCCTTGATGGTCGAGACTCTTTCATTGCGAGGCAGAGTAAGATTGAAAGCGCTGATACCGCTGCTGATATGCAGAATACCCACGTCCTATGCAAAATGTTAGCCGTGCATGAGAGTGGTTGTTTGGTAGACTCACCATCCTAGAGTTGAAGTGCTAATGTACGTTGCCACAACAGGACCCATTCCGAGAGCAGAGACCGCTCCACTGATCCAGATGTGAAATACCCAAATTCTTGCTCTTGTGTCAAACATATTCTCGAAGCTACTGACGGCGACCGTGGCGGGGAGTGCACTCATGAATCCACACACGACTCGCCCAGCGATGACAGCAGGCAGGGTTGGGATCACGGTCATGACCACACAGGCAGTCGTGAACCCAAGAGCACCTACTATGTAGAGAGTCCTGCCTCCGAATGTCTCCGCAATAGGCGGTAGAAAAAGGCCGCCCACAGCTTGCGCGACGAGGTACGTGGTCGTGAAACATATGAGTGCAGTCTCTTTGCTCACTCCCAGATCGCCAGCCCCGGCAGCAGCCGTTGAAGAGCCTGTGTTACTGATCAAAGTCGTGAACATCTCCAAAAAGCAAATGACTGCAGTGTCGTAAGTCTTCCGTGCAGTCGACCAGTTCCGTGGGTGTAGAGGACTGTTGGACCGCCATGTTACCTTGCCAGCAGCATCGACATCAAGGCAACGATGAGCCAGAGCAGTCGCCACGTGCAGTGGTACCTTGACATTCTGCTGCTTCTCTTGGATCAAAGGGGAGTCTGATGTAGTCGAGGAAGCTGAAGATGTCGAGACAGAGCGTTGTGAGCTCGCAGATGAGTTTGAAAGATCATCTTTCCAGTCTTTGTTGAGGATATCCATCGAAGTAGCCCAGTGGCATATATTTGTTGGTGGCACGAGTTCCGGGGCCTTTTGTCGACGATCCTGGGAGGGAGGGAGCTTCTCCCTTGTAGATTACCGTCAAATGGTGTTGAAAGGGATGGTGCTAATCAACCCAGAAGTCCGTACACGTTAGCTTCGAGGAAGAGCATCACCGCTCAGCTTTGAGCCAGCCATCTCATCTTGATCTGAAGAATTTGTGATGATCGTTGCCACAACAAGTCGAACACCATCGTCTATTGAGGCCCACGAAGAGTCGTATCGTCCGTCTGATAAAGCTGGGCAAACGCTTGGTTCGTTTATCCCTAGCAACGAGTGCATTCCAGCAGTTGTTATTGGTGCATGGGTGGTCTTTGCGATATATACCGCGTCTTTGGGACTGCACTTGATTGCATTTTCCCAAGACAGGGGTTGAGCATGACGTCGAAGAGGAAAATGCTCTCGAAAACGAGTGACGTGACAAGCATCCTGGAATGAGACCTCCAATTAAGGAGTGAGCGTTGGCCCAAGCCTACGGAGACCAAAATAGGACTTTTGAGATTGCTCAAGACTTATCGATCAGCCCGACGATGACTGACTGCAAGGGCACACATGAGACGGATGTCTTTCGTTCAGCATCTGTTGAGTCTGTTAACTGCTTTTGTCTAGTTGTGTTGTTAGTAGGAACGCGCCACTCCTTGGTGATGCTTGGTATGCCATTGGATTGCCGCCAATCCCCAACAGCTACGAATTATCGATCAAGATCTAAGTCCATTTCTCAAAAGCGACCGAGAGGTCCTCACGCTTGCAATATAACATGAAGATATAGCTTGTTATTTCAAGTTTCGGCAGCATACGTTGGCCGACTTGTCAATACGCCGTAAGCTTCAGTAAGCGATTGAGTGACGTTACACGCGCTTTATCATTAGCTTGAGCGAGCGAAGCAATGTGAAGATGAATGATCAAAGTGAAGAAGTCAGATGGATGAAATGAAGAAGAGGTGAAAGGGAAGGTTGAAGAAGGAAGGCAGTAACGGTGGCCCGTGCGTCCGCGGCTGCCTGTGGGTGGCTTGTGAGACTTCAACTTCAACTTCAACCCCAAACCTCAAACCAAACAAATCATTGTGATCGTGTCGATTATCGCGATCATCACTGTTTACAAACAATGAAGAAGCGATACAAAGCTCAAACCAAACATACACCCCAGCAGTATGGTCACCAAAGTCCTATGTGTGGCTGAAAAGCCTTCAATCGCTAAAGCTGTGGCCAATCACCTTTCTGGCGGATCAGCCCAAACAGTGAGCAACTTGAACAATCCCGAAGACTATACTATGTAACTAATAGGTACAGCGAAATGTGCCAAATGCAACATACAACAAGAACTTCGAGTTCCCATTCACTTTCCCAGCATGGGGCCAATGCAACGTCGTCATGACTTCAGTGTCCGGCCATCTGATCAGCCACGACTTCGAACAGCGATACAAGAAATGGAGTTCCTGCGACCCCTCAGCACTCTTCGAAGCCAGGATCGAATCTTTCGTCGAAGACGGCAAAAAAGGCATTGCCAAGAACATCGAGACTCAAGCTCGCTACAGTCACTATCTCTACATCTGGACCGATTGCGATCGCGAGGGCGAGAATATCGGCACTGAAATTCGCGATATTGCCTGCAAGGGTAATCCGCGATTGAGGGAAGCTGGTAAGACTGTTCGCGCCAAGTTCTCCAATATCGAGCGCGCACATATTATGAATGCCGCCATTCATCCGATCGCCTTGGACGAAGCCCAGGCGAATGCCGTTGCTTCGAGGATTGAACTTGATTTACGAATTGGTGCTAGCTACACCAGGAATCTTACGCTGAGTGTGTCAAACTTCATTCAAAGACACAACGGTGGCGAAGAGCGACAAGTCATCAGCTACGGAAGCTGCCAGTTTCCGACACTCGGATTTGTCGTGGAACGGTACTTCCGAGTCCGCAATTTCATCCCGGAAACCTTCTGGGGAATCAAGGTCATGCACAAGAAAGACGGCATAGACGTGCGATTCAGATGGGCTCGAGGACATCTTGTTGATCGCATGGCAACAGTCATTCTGTTCGAACGGTGTCTGATGGCAAAGACAGCTCGTGTCAGCAAAGTCCAGACAAAGCCAACGAGCAAGTGGAAACCCCTTCCACTAACCACAGTAGAACTACAAAAATGCGGCAGTCGCTTCTTGCGCATGGACAGTCAGCGCGTCATGCAGGTTGCGGAGCACCTATACCAAAAAGGATGGATCAGCTACCCACGCACTGAAACAGACCAATTCGACCGAGGCATGAATCTGCAAGCACTTGTCCAGAAACAAACGCAAGGCCAGACACAATGGGCACAACACGCTCAAGGCTTGATGAACGGCGAATTCTCTCAACCTCGAAATGGTCGCAACAACGACAAAGCGCACCCTCCCATCCACCCCGTCAACTTCGTCAACCCAACAACTCTTAACCAAGAAGAACAACGCGTGCACGAGTTCGTCGTCCGACGCTTCCTAGCCTGCTGCAGCAAAGACGCGCAAGGCCTGAAGACCGATATAAGCATCCAGTACGGCCCTGAGACATTCAACACGTCCGGTCTGGTCGTCCTCGAGCGGAATTACCTGGAAGTCTACCCGTACGACAAATGGACCAGCAGTCAGGATCTGCCCAAGTTCACCGAAGGCGAGACGTTCGAACCGACAGAAGCGAATTTGAATGAAGGCCAGACTAGTCCGCCGGGCTATCTGACTGAGCCGGAGTTGATCGGTCTCATGGATGCGAATGGGATTGGGACTGATGCCACCATGGCTGAACATATTGCGAAGATCAAAGAGCGGCAGTACGCTACTACTCGACCGAGAGGCCGTCGACCTAGACAGGACGATGATGACGACGACGACGCGTCCGATGACGACGTTTTAGAAGAAGAACCCGAGCGAGGTGCTACTCGTGGCAGAGGTAGAGGTCGAGGGCGTGGAAGAGGGCGAGGGCGAGGCGGCAACACAGCCGGCACGCGGGGAGCGACAAGCGGCGTGCAAGAGTTCATTCCCACGACGTTGGGCGTTGCCCTGGTGGAGGGATACGAGAATATGGGCTTCGAGACTAGCTTGACCAAGCCATTCCTGCGCAAGGAGGTGAGTTGTCTTGTACTTGTTTGATCTTTATGACGTTGATCTAACGGAAAGCAGATGGAGCTGAGGATGAAAGCCATCTGCGAAGGCCGCAAGAACAAAAACGAGGTCATCCAGGAGAGTCTCGACCAGTACCGCGATGTGTATCTGCGCGTTCAGCAGCAGCTGCCCGTGCTACATGCTGTAGGTAATTCACACTGCTTCACTCATGCTCCTTTGCTGATCGAGAATAGGCTGTTCGGAAGTATGTCTTTGGCGAAAATGGATGATCTACGCGAGGGTGAAGGATGACGACGTACGAACGTAATATACATAAGCCAAGTGATTCTGAGAACAAAGCTTTCTCTCGATGAGCTAGATACCACCGGCCAGTGAGAGATTGTCAAGATCAATCAGTTGATCGAATGACACTACTACTACTGCCTTCGTATCTATAGAGGGATTCGAGGATTGTGCCACGCCAAGTGGCCCTTCGAATAGCAGTCCTTTGGCCATCAGGTCCGGGTTGAACAACCTAAAGCTCACTCCGAGGATGCTGTGAAAGATTCAATTATTGAAACCAATTGAGATGTGGTGATAATATGACAAAAATGCCACCAGCTGTTCGAAAAGAATCCTATTTCCGCATTTTCGATTAGAAGAAATCATTGATTCAATATTGTGATATCGACATTGCAACTGTTTTCCAATTGGCGCTCAAGCAGCATTGAACGTCCATCGAGCTCAAAGACCCGACTTTCACATGTCTCCAGCTTCCAGCCAAACAGCGGGGAAACCCAAACACCACCCACGCACTGCACCCACGCTCTACTCTCTAATAAATAAATATCTCCCGCCCTCTCTCCTCCCATAACTCTCCCATGGCAGCGCCCTTCCCCTACACCCACTATGCCTGCCCATGCTCCAGCTCCAACGGCCCCGCCCTAGTCTCCAAGCGAACCTCCCAACTCCCTCCCTCAACCACAACCACTACCAACCCCTCCCAACAACCCACCGAAGAGCAAGAAGACGAGGAAGAAGACCGCCCCTTCAACCCGCACAGCCCGCGCGCCGCCTACGCCCTCTACCCACTCGACCACCTGCTCTTCTGCGACGAGTGCTCGCAGATCCGCTGCCCGAAATGCGTCAACGACGAAGTCATCAACTGGTACTGCCCGAGCTGCCTGTTCGAAGTGCCGAGCAGCCAGGTGCGCGGCGAGAACAACCGCTGCGCGCGCAACTGCTACAACTGCCCTTCGTGCGCGGCGCCGCTGCACGTCACGCAGGTGGAGAAGAGGGATGATGGCATGCTGAGTCCGGGCGACGGGCTGGGGGGTGAGGAGGCCTACCTGCTTTTTTGCCAGTATTGCGATTGGACGACGCTGGATATTGGGGTGCAGTTTGGGAGGCCGACGAAGATTACGGAGCAGTTGAATAAAATCCGCAAGGCGCGCTATGTGCTCGAAGACGGGGCGGAGGGGGACGAGGGGGCACAGGGGCGGCCGAAGCAGGTGCGGAATCACGACGATGCGTTTGAGAAGCTGGCGGCGTTTTACAGGGAGCAGATTGACGAGACGGGCGAGGGCCAGAATCCCTATGGGAACAGCTCGTACGGCTCTCCGGCGAATTTGGCGCGCATCATGAGTCTGTACGGGGGGTTGTCGCACAATGCGCTGAAAAAGAGCAGGGCCAAACCTCAGCCTATGCGCGAGGCTGCGGGGGATGAGGAGGGGTTTGCTACGTACACTGCGGCGGACGGGAATGCGACTGATGAGGAGGTTCTGCGGAAACTGAAGAGCTTGGGCTGGGAGCATACGGTGTCGGAAACGCAGGCGCTGACCACACCGGCGAATCACGACGCGCGGTTTCAAGACGACATATGGCCGGCGGCGACGCAGTTGCGCACGAAACGGGGCAAGAGGTGTAGGCAGTGTCGCCAATTTATCGTGAGGCCCGAACCGAAGGTTGGCGGGACGCGGTATAAGATTCGGATTATAGCGCACAACAACATCCCGCGACTATCGTTGCGACCTCTGCAGGCGACAGGGCCGGTGCAGCATCCCTCCTTTGCCCTTCGCGCAGAGCAGCTGTACCAAGAACCGACGCTGAAACCGTTCGTCACACAGCAGTACGTTCTAACACTACGGAACCCGATCTTCGAAGAGGTCAAAATCACACTTGCAACACCCGCAGTGACTCCAGGCCGAGTCGCGTCACGAGTCACTATCCTCTGCCCTTCTTTCACACTCGGACCCGCCGGCGATGTATGGGACGACGCACTGTCGAGCTCAACAAGCGCAATCCCCACCCCTGACGGCGGACGCAAAGCGGCTATGGCGTCTCTGACCGGCGGCGGTGGCGGCGAGAGTGAGCGTCAACCGGAGGCGGGCAAGATTTGGGAGAAGACGCGGAACAGCACCTCGGTCATTTTGGAGATTGTGCCGGGATCTTTGACCGAGGATCCAGCGGCGGAGGACGAGGATGGGGAGGAACGGTTACCCGGCGAGGATGATGATGTGCTGGAGGTTCCTGTGTATGTGCGTGCGGAGTGGAGTGTGGATGCGCACAATGGGGAGAAGGGCGGCGTTGAGAAGGAGCCGAGAGAGCTGGGATATTGGTGCGTGTTGGGGGTTGGTCGGATTGTTGAGGAGTGAATAGATTGGAAGAATGGATTCTCCATTGACATGGACCATGGAGACGAAAGAAAACAATACAGACCTTGAGGGCCTGTGTTGTTCGCCCAACAAGATACATCATGCCTACATGTTGTATAGTAACAAACACCCCGATTTCTTATCAGATCACATCAAGAAGTTCATCTTGAAATCGCCCCCGCATACGTCACTGGCAGCAGCATCCAGACATCATCGGCAGGTCATGGAGAAGGATAAACAGATGCAGATCCAGTCTTTTGCTCGTGTCTGCATTTCAGCCTCATTCCCCCCACTCCTAGAACATTTCCTCGGTCTTTCCTTGCATGCATGCATGTAGTCGATCCATGAAACCTCCCCTCCCTACATACCCCTGGGATATAACAACAAAACACAAGAAAGAAAGCCAACATGGCCGACCAAGCCTCCACCCTCACTCCCTCCGAATCCGCCGCCCTCTTCGACATCCTCACCCACCACGAAACCTACCGCGAGATCTCGGATTTCAAGCAACCAGGCGCCATCCACCGCTACGGCCCACCCTTCCAAGACGGCAGCAAAGACGGCAGCAGCAGCAAATCCGACTCTCCCGTACTTCAAACGCTCCTCTCGAAATTCATCCTCCCCCTCCCCGGCCTGCGCGACGTCAGCGCCGATTTCTGGAAAGTCCGCGTCGCCGACATCATCAACGAGCTCTCCGTGGCGGAGCTGAGCGAGAGTTTCGACAAAGGCATCTTGGGGATCAGGAAAACGCTTGCCACGGCCATCAGTGCGTTGATCGAGTACCCTGCGCGAGGATGCTTGGGCGGCTTGCCGAAAGAGGAGAAGAAGCAGGAGTCGAGGAAATACGACGTCAAGAACCCGGAGGACGTGCTGCGCGCGTGGCAGGATTGCTTGCAGGCTATCGTCTATGGAGATTTGATCGATGAGTTGTTCAGCAAGGCGGCGGAGACGGACGATTTGACCAAGCATGATACGTTGGTGCAGGGGATGCATGAGTTTGTTGTTGTGAAGTAGGTAAGGCCGAGGCTGCCTTTTTTTTTTTTCTTTTCTTCTGTTGCAATGTCGGGTGGGCTTGGTTGCTGACTGAAATCGTGGTTTACAGTATTGCTTCGATTATGCATTATACTCTGGTGCTGTCGCCCGAGGGGCCGACGATTCTGCGCATGATCGCGAACGTTCATGGCATGTTGCCTTACAGTGTTGTGAGGCAGACGCTTAAGGTGGGCAATGTTGCTACCATGATCAGTGGTGTTATGAGGATCATCCTGGCCAAGGTTAGCGTTAGTGCTGTTACCAACTGGATCGGTCTTTCCTCTGGCGCAGACGAGGGGATGAATTTGTTGCAGCAGTGAGTGAAATCGGCATTTCTAGAACATGGCTCACAGACTGACACGACTACAGAATCATCTCGCAAGTCCTCGGTTGGGAAAAGCGCGAGATCAAAAACCGCATCGCCAAAATCGAAAAAGACAAAGACGCTCCCCCAAAACCCGTCCTGAACGAAATCAACACCTGGGTGCGCGAACGCTCTCGCGAAGAGCACGAAGAATGCCGGCGCCAGAGCAAAGAGCAATCCCGCTCCATCGTCATCGTCATCCTCTCCCTCTCCTCCCAATCCGCCGAACTGCCCGAAAAGCAACACGCCACCGCCCTGGAATACCTGGCCCTCACCCTCGCCGTGCGCGACCGGCAAGAAATCGTCCGCGTCCTCTGCCGTAGCAACCCCGACCACCTCACGGCCGCCATCCGCGACGGCGTCGACGCCTACACCCCCATGATCCGCGACGTGCACCAGGCCGTCAACCTGAGCGACACGCTGTGGGATTTCGAGCGCTTCGTCACCGACATGTTGAAGATTGCCAAACCGGACGAAAGCAACAACAACGGCAGCGGCAAGAGAGACGGCGCCGACTCCCCCAAAGTCCCCTCGGTGGAAGACTTCGTCGACCTCCTCCACCGGCACCAAACCTCCTCGCACAAATTCCTCCACCAAGTCGCCAAGAACAGCAAACCCCTCATGGAAACCTGGCGGACGTACGTCCACACCGCCGCGTCGCAATTCAACTCCGACAGGAAACCCCCCGCCTCCTCCTCCGTCATCCCCGACAGCGTAGCCAGCAGCGGCAGCGGCAGCGCGGAGGAGAAACTCCAAGACGCCTTCACCGCCCTCTCCGAATCAGACCAAACCGCCGTGCGCAGCGAACTGCACGCCTACGATTCCTACCTGACAGCCCTGCACGCCGCGTCCGCGGACCGAGTCAGCGCAGTCATCAAGCGCACGCACTCGACGCCCTACGGGCCCGGCGCTTACCTGGCGAGGTGGCAGGGTCTCATGGACGCGACGCCCGTGACTCCTGCCACAGCGAAGGGACCCGTGCGGTACGGCGGGAGCAGGAGCGTGAAGGAGGCGGGGCGGAGGGACGCGGATGGGCAGGAGGCCGGGTTTGTGAGCGAGGAACAGGCGGAGAGGGTCGTGGATGAGAAGACGCCGGAGATGCCCGGCGTGCAGAGGACGGTGGGGTTGCTTGGGGGGAAGTTTCGGGAGGTGTTGGGGGGACGGTAGAGATGGGGGGAATGAGTGTCAGGAAGGCCTTCTTTTTTCTCTTCTTTCTTTTCTTACTCTACTTGTGGCCTGCGAACGAGGTACATATAGCATCATCATCATCACCATCATCATCATCATCATCAATCACCAGCATCAGCATCTGAAGAACTCACAGCGAAGTCTAATCCCAAGGAGCAACGATCCCCCAAAAGAAAACGTTCCACGAAGACGTAGACCGTCTCTCGGAATTGGAGTTTGTGAGGTCAGAGAACGCAGTGCCGAGAGCGATCAGGAAATTGTACCTAACCTACCAGCTTTTCAATTCCGTCGAGCTGAGGGGGAAAGAAAAAAAAAAA
>MSJI02000073.1:10941-39841 GCA_001931905.2 Cladosporium sp. IMV 00045
AAAAAAAAAAAAAAAGAAAAAAGAAAAAAAGAAAAAAAGAAAAAAAAGAAGAAGAAGACGGGCCTATAAGAAGACTAGACGCAGGACCGATAACCCGTGCAGTTCTTCTGGTTGATGACTCCCCCAACTCTCGCAGTTCCAAGGCGCGATGATGAGAAGGAGGTTTTGAAAAGTACATGCATGCATCGATGGGTTCTTTGGCTGGTCCAGCCACTGTGACATGACGAACAACGAGATATCCGCAGCCCAATATGAAGCCCAGTCGAGCAGTTGGGGGAGACAAGCCAGCCCAGCAACCCTGTCACAGAGCCAAAGAACACCAGTGTCTGGCCAGTTTTTGAGAAGATGAGTCCTTTGCGGAAAACTGGAAGAGAACGGCAAACGCACAGCTTCCACAATCCCCGGTGCCATCCGTGCCTTTGGCGAATTTGAATGTTAGGTCGAGAGAAGAAATGAAATAAGAAGGAAGGTAGAAATCTTTCTTTTCGGTCGTTTGACTCGGGCCGTATGGTACGTAAGGTATTTCGCTCTTTCGAACGCAGATAATCCTCACTTCTTGCCTTCTTTCTGTCTCTCAGTGTTGATGTCGATGTTGATGTTGATGTCCAATAACCCTACTCCCCATAGAAAAAGAAAAGTAAAAGTAAAGTAAAAGTAAAAACCCGCGCTTCGCATAACAAAAAAAGAAAGAAAAGAAAGGGTTCAGCACCAGCTACTGCCTGCGCGCATCTCTCTCGGGGGGTATACATCTCTCGCGTTCTAAGCTACTGCTTGCTTGCTTGCTTTCTTGCCTGCTTTCTGGAAAGTGTTCTTTCTGTTTGATCGTTTTCTTTCAGTGTCATCAATCATTCATGAGTTCGCTCTCGTCGCCGAACGTCTCGTCGCCTTCGTCAACGTCGTCAAGCACCGTCGTGCCCAGCATGCCGGTGACTTGCTGGGCGTTGCCGTGACCCGGTCCTGGACCGGGGCCGTGGGCGGGTGGGGGAGGAGGGATGTTTGTCTGTTGGTAGTGGTGGGTTGCGTCGTTGCCGGCCCACAAGGCGCCGCCGGTGGAGGCTGGGGCGCTTTGGCTGAGGTGAGGTCCGGCTTGGTGGGAGTGGGTGCTGTTGTTGTTGTTGCTGGCCATTTGGGGTGTCCAGTGGTTGTTATTGTTGTTCTGGTTGTAGTGTTGGTTTGCCTGAAACATTGCGTACGACGGATTTGGACCTGGCGCGATAGGTGTCATGCCCGGGGGATGGGTGCCGGTGACGTTGACGTTCCACAAAGGCGTGTTACTGCCGGATTCGGAGTCGATGTTCTGGTCGTCGACGTCGTCCATGCCCATCTCGCTGCCGTTAGCGAGCGTCGCGGCGTTGGAGTCGGCGCCCGAGTGGTAGTTCTTAGCATCGTTGAGATGGTCGCGAAGGCGGGCGACGCCGTGACCGGAGAAAACGCAGAAGACGTCTCGTTGGTGGTCGTTAAATTCCGGAGGAGCGTCGCGGCAGAAACTCAGGAGGTCTTCGCGGAGGAAAGCTTGTACGCCGGTGAGGGAGAGGTGGGTGAGTTTCGGGCAGTTGTTGAGGAGGACGTGGATGCCCTGGGATGTGTTAGTGGATGTTGTGTATGCTTTGTAGGACTTCAAGACTTACCTCGAGTGTGAGGTTCGTGCAGTAGCTGAGATGAACACGCTCTAACACACTGACTCCGTTCACTCTCTTGTTGTTCTTGACTTCTCCGATTGCAAGGCTGAAGATACTTTGGTTAGAGATACCAGCACACTTGACCAGACCGATTCTCTTGAGTTTTGGTAGGTTCGCAAGCTTCATGACACTGTTGTCGGTCAAGTTGCTACAACACGCAAGATCAATGTAGCGAATGCGGTTGCAAGCCTTGGCTAGCGCTTCAACACTGGTGTCAGTGATGCGAGCGCAGTGGCCGAGATGAATGTAATGCAGGTTCTTTCCGAGCTTGGTGATGGCAAACACAGCCCTGTCGGTGATCTGTCGGCACTTTGCGAGGATGAGGTTCCGGAGTCGAGGGCAGGTTTGGATGATCCTCTCCACGCCCTTGTCGCCAAGCTCGCCGCAGTCTGTCAGGTCAAGTATACGTAGCGCATCGAAAGAGATCGGCATGTCCGGGTCATTGGGGAGGTCAAGGAACGCCGAGTCGTCCAGGCGCGAGCAGTGTGCAAGTCTCATCTCACGCAGCTGCGGACATGAAGTGAGCAGAGCTGTCACAGCTGGACTCTCCAGATTCTGCAGGCCGTAGAGATCGATTTCCAGAAGATGCGAGCTATGTGCCGCGACGGTCATGATAGCCGAGTCGGTCAGCTGCGTGCAGTTGTTGAATTTGAGCCTCTTCAAGTGCCTGCAGCTCTTAGCAATCGCCATGATTGCAGAATCCTCCAGTTTGCGACAACCCGTCACGTTCAGTCCCTGCAGCCGCAGACAGTTGTCGGCTACCACCATCATTGTTTGATTAGTCACCTGGTCCAAGCCCGTGATGTCCAGCGCCAGTAAACTCCGGTTGCCTGAAATCAGTGGAAGAAGGCTGACGTCCGTGAGCTTCGTGCAGTTGGTGAGAGTCAAACGCTCGATGCGCTTGCAGTCGGCCAGACCGAACAGGGTCCCGTCGCTGACCGTGTTCGCAAGCGTGGACATGTTGAGGCGCTTGACGAGATCCTGGTATGCGAAGAACTTGTTCGCCTTGCGTATGGATTGTACGACGCTGTGTATGCTCTCCCACTTGCCCATGGCCGGTCTGTGCCAAAGCAAGCCCACGCTATTCCTGGCCCATTCTTTCGACACCAGCATGCAAGACTGCAGGTCCTTGGGCGCGCTCAGACGCGAGAAGATGTGGATGAGAAGCTCGGCGGGTAGGCGATGCACGGGCGACACGCGACAGATTTCCTCGTACTGCCGCCTTAGCGAGTCGTCTTGTGAGAGTTCCGGGGTGGCATCGATGCCGAGTGAGGATTGCGAGTCGTTCGGCTGCAGCATGAAAGAATCGTTGTCGTCGTCCGCGCCGCGCTCGGGGGAGGTTGAGGATGATGAGTTGGAAGACATGCTAGCCCTTCTCTGCAGGCGGCGCGGCCGTGCCATGAGAGGCGCCATTATCGTTGTAGTATCGTGGAGCTATCCTCGCGAGCAAATATCGGCGCGAGTAGTAAGGTGTGGTGGCTGAGTGTGCGGCGTTGGGCTGTCCTGTTGGCGGACGCACCTTGCCGTTGCTGTTGGACGATGTGCTCGGAGGAGTGAATGTAGGCACGCAGGAAGAGGTAGGTGAAGATTGAAGGTGTTGACGGCGTGCCTGGCGAGGGAGCGCGGTGGTACTAAAAGAGGCCGACCGTCGCTGTTGGTTGCCTCGTGGTTCGGGTGGGGCTGGGTCAGCGTTCCTGGGCGGCGAGAGAGTGGTGGATGTATTCGAGCGAAGAGTATGCTAAGGCGAGATTGGACGATAGCGGAGGTAATGTGTGTATGTAGGCAGTCGAGTGGTTGGGGTAGTGAGAGGTGTTGAGGTGTAGTCAGGTTGTAGTCAGGCGTTGTGTGGTGGTGGAGCAGTGAGAGCAGTAGTGATGTTGGCGTAGGGTTGCTTGGTGCTTGTACCCTTGAGCCCTTGAGTAGCTACAGTAAGCCGTTGCTGTGAGAGCCCGACGAGGGAAGAGCCACTCGAGCCACTCGAGCCACTGAGAGCGTGAGACTGCCCTCCAGCCCTGTGTGACGCCAGGCCAAACTCAGAGAGAGACGCCTCCAAGCCTCAGGCCGCTGATTCGTCGTCCCTTCACTTCAAGACATGTCGGCGTCCACAGCCTCCGACCACCCGTCTGCCCGATTGTATTGTGTTGTATTTATTTATATCCGCAACAGCCACCGTCTCAGTGATCTGACAATCTTTGGGAGGGACTTTCATCGCAGTGCACACTCAGTACAAACACTTGTACGCAAGAAGGAAGAAGGAAGATACTGCTGTACTGCATCAGATATATATCTGCCTTTTATGTCATTCACTCAGGTAGTCTCTTATCCCATGATCAATCGTCCCATTACCAAAACATGTCATCAACACCTCAAATGCCCGCCAACTGATAAAAGTCCCGAACACCCTGCCTCAAACCCTGCTCATACTCCCAAACAAACCCACCGCCCTGCCCACTCTCCCTAACCCTCTTCAAGACCCACAACTCGAGCATGCCAATCTTGTCTCCTCCCTCAAACCCCCTCTGCGAGCGCATGCCGAAGAAATGCTGAGCATCATTGAACCCAACATCCCACCCCGCCTCGAACCGCCAATGCTCATAATGACCTGGGTGATTAGTATCCCACCACTGACAGTGCTGACCATACGTCTCCCCCCGTTTGTGCAATTGCTGGCTCTTCGCGTTCTGGATGCGCTGCTGGATGTCGTCTTTGTGCAGCGTGAGAGAGTGCGGCGGAGTGATGGCGTGCGCGTTGCTCATCTGCTTGAACCCCCATTCCCCGCCGTCCATCCAGTCCATGCGGTAGGTCCAGAAGAAACTGCCTCCCGCGCGACTCTGGTAGCGTTGCGACTGCGCGTTGCCGAAGCCTCGCACCAAATCGTCTTTGGACGTGTCGCCGCCTTTCGCCCAGGAGTCCTCCGTCAGCACGCAAGAGTACTCGCCCACAATGGCCTGCACCGCGCCGCGGTCGACAACGCCGCCGTCTTTGCCATCGAGTTCGCCGAGCTTGCCGCGCGCTTCGTCTGTGATTTGCTGAGGGGTTTTCTGCTTGTCTTCGTCCGTGAAAGCCCAGTAGAGATGCGTATCAATAACGACCGGATTGAGAACCTGATAGCGCAGACTATTCGGGCTCAAACTCCAATCAATGCACCTGCCAAAATTCCACCCATCAGACACGTAAATAGGCATCGAAGGATCGATCCTTGAGACTTCCCCGATCACCTGATCGTACCACTCGTACATGTGCGGAGCGTCGTGCTCGGCCTCATTCACAATCTGCACGCCCAGCACGCCCGCCATGGACCGCGCCTGCTGCACAATAAAGCACACAGCCTTAGTCCCCAAGTCGCGATTGCCGCGCGAGTCCCAGAACTCCGTCTTGCCACTGTTCGTGCCGGAGTGCTCCTGCGGGTTGGCCCCGCCGGGCAAGCCGTGGACGTCAATCAGCACTGCGATGCCGCGCACCGAGCACCTCGCAACGAGTGTCTGAATGTAACACCAGGCGTTCTGGTACACGCCGGCGAGCTTCTTGAACGCGGTGCCCTCGCAGAACTGCGGGCCCAGGTCCCAGTAGCCGATGGGCAGGCGCACGGAAGTGCATTTCGCCACGTCGCGCAGCCAGTCCAGGTCAGCGTCGCTCACGTACTCCTGCCACGCCTTCTCGAAGCGTTGCCGTGTCGCTTCGACGCCTTCGCGCGCCACCCAGGCTTCCGCTGCGGCTTTCTCGGAGGACCCTTCGCTGTTTTCCGGGAAGCGGCTGTTGGTCAGCCAGCGCTCGATGGCGAAGACGGACCCGATGTTCGTGCCGTGGTGGTAGCGGTAGCGGTCTACGTCGGCTGGCGTGGGGGGTTGGATGGTCGAGGGCCGGTCGGCTTGGGCGGTTATGGGTTGCTGTTGGTGTTGGGATGGGATGGGCTCGTCTGAGAAGGCGGCTTTGGCTTTGTGGAAGAAGCTCTTCATGATTGTGATGTCTTTACTTTTGGAATTTTATAGGGTGTGGTGGTGATAATATTAGGAACGGGGAAATTTTGATGGTTCTCAGTGGGTTATATTATACATGTATATAGTAGGTATATAAGGTAGGGTTGTGATCAAGATGCAGAACAAGCAACAGGGAAGTGGAGACAGCTGAGGTGGCGGATCTGGCAACCACCACCCACCTCAGCCTAGGTGTGGATCACCCCAGCACGCGGCCCAACGCCTCTTATTTCTCTCCAGACATCCAAATCTTGACTTTCACCTCTCTTTATGCGGACTGATGAGTCTCATGTCACTCTTGGTGTCGTATGATCCCCTATACGCGAGGAATACCTTTGGTACACATGTCGAAATCACAACCTGACTTGAATCAGCCACGGCTTGATGTGGCGTGTAATCTGCTGGGGCAACATGCATCACGATACCGACTACAGCTTTCCATGGGTACTAGTCAGATGCCGCGAGAGGAATCTGACTGATTGAGAGTATACTGTGTATATGTGGCGCTTCAAGTGTGCGAATGATCACCTATACATAGCCGATCTGTCTACCGGTGCCTGATTATCTCCTGCTTCTCAGCTTGAGTGCTGTGTTAATAGGTACGAGGACTTTCAGATGGGAGGAGACTGCAGCTGTTTTATGTGAGCGAAGGAAAAAGTCACAGCTCTGTTTCTTATACACGCCACAGAGCATCGGTCACTCTCAAAACTTGAACTCGCCTCTCTCCGCGACAGCCTCCAAGACAGAATCCCCAAGCGAGCTCGCCACGACCTTCAACTTCTCTTGAAGCCACCGCCTCTGCGGCTCTGGTACATTCTCAGTACTCACAGCAACCGCAAGCGGCCAAGCTACTAGACCAGCCAGTTTTGGAGATATCTCAAGAGCTCCTAAGCCATCATTGCCGGGTGAGGCAGGGGTTTCCATGAAGAACATGACATCGCTGCACAGCTCGCTTGATACCGTGTCCAAATTCTGTCGCATCCGGTTTTGTTTCCAAAGGAGGTGGGTGTGGTCGGTTTCTGTTTGCATGCGTGCGGCGATGAATTTGACGAAGATGCTGTTGATGATGAGGCGGAGGGCGCGTTGGCGGAGCCAGATCGAGGCGTGGCTTTGGGAGGAGTAGGAGTTGCTCAGGCCTTGAAGGGTCATATCGGTATTTACAGAGACAGAGTTTCCAGGAGGGGTATACAAGGTGGCCGTCCACTCGTCGGGAACGGATTCAGCCCACGTGACAAGATCGTCTTCCAGCTCCTTACCGGTGTGGGCGAGATATTCCAGGTCAGGTGTACTGGTCGGGAGACTGGAAGCTGCTTTGGGGAAGAATGCGAGTGCCCTTGATCGAAATGCGGCAGTTCTGACCATGAGCGAATCCATTTGTAAGACCACGCCAGACTCTCCGTACTTTGCCCCATCTTGAAGCCATTCAGGCACAGGGTGTCCTCTAAGAATGGAGGCGCGGATCTGGTTATGTCAATCAACGTGAATAGACACATTTCAGCTCAGACATCCGGTACTCACAATTTGTCTTCTCACTACCTTGTCCAACTCCAAATCTGATCCATAGCTCCGCTCACGCCGCACCTTCAAAAGGCCCATGGCACCTTCATAATGACAGAACACGTTCGTGAAACGAGACCCAACCGCATCCGTCTGATGCCCATTAGATTCCGAGGTGACCACGTTGAATCTGATATTCTCAAAGTAACCCATCAGCATAGTAGTGAGCAACAAACCGTCCATATTCTCGTTTGCCTGCCCAGACACGGCCTGCTGCGTCCGAACAAGGCATTGGGCATATGATCGGTCAGCTTCCTTGAGTGCTATTGGAACACCGCGAGCTTTTCCGAAGACTGCGCGCGAGAGCGTCGATACTGCCAGATGGAGACACGATCCTGGCTCTGCTCTCGTCCAGTGGCTGATCACGTGGGAATTCCACTCGTGAGCCGCCTCGAGCAGCTCGTCGGCGTCTGGGATGTAGGTTTGCGCCCAGTAATGGAAGGCATGGTCATCTAGTGATATCGACAGTGACGATGGAAGAGACGACTTCGCCGTGCGTATCACCTCCAATGCATCCTCGGGAGCGTCCCTCGATCCTCTTGGCCTCCTCGGCCGGCCTTGGGCGTAGGCATTTTCAGAAATAAAGTGCAAGCCCGCCTGCTCGTTGGGATTCCATTGGCAGATCCGACCGGCCTTATCGCATCTCCCGCACACCGGATGCTGTATGTCGCATTTTATACGGCGTCGCACACACGTCCGACAACCTCGGGCCCGGAAGACCATGTCGTTACTGCTCCTGGTCTTGACATATGCTACCGAGCTTGGCGACCGGCTTGCATGGTTGATCAGCCCTACTACTGTAGCGATATCGGCGCGCGCGACTGTTTGTTCTGTGCGTGACTACTGTTGTCGTGGTTGTTTGAGTGAGAGAAGGCCGGAGGCATCCTGCTCATCAGTCGGGTGGGCGGAGTGCTCCACCTTTGTGTTCGCTGCCCCACCATCACCGGCTGTCTTCTTGTGAAACTACCTACATACAACAACACAATTCTAATAAGATCTCTTGGAGTCTTTGTGACAGGGCCTCATCAGTTGCAAGCAAGAATTCCCAAGATGTCATCAACAAAAGCCCTCAACGCTCTCAAGCGTTTCTCCTCCTGCGACGTAAGACCAAAACAGCCCACCAGCCCCCCATCCTCACTAACAACCTCACAAACCAGATCGGCGACGCCCTCGTCAAACTAAAAGTCCCCTACGGCGGCTACCTGCACGGCCTCAAAATGTTCTCTCCCCTCCAACAAGCCGGAGACACCAAAATCTTCGGGCCAGCTTATACAGTCCAAATGGTCGACGCGGCCAACACGAGCGCCCCCAAACCCGCCAAGCATTTCGCCGATGGCATCGAGAAGGACTGCGTGGTTTTCGTCTCGCAGCCGAAAGGCTTCTATTCCGCTTGTTGGGGTGGCTTGATGAGCACGCGGGCGAAGTATGTTGGTGCCCAGGGTGTGGTGGTGGACGGGTGTTTTAGAGATATTAATGAGCATCGCGGGATGGGGTTTCCTGTAAGTTCTCGGACTGAGCGAATCTTACTGGAAGTGTCCAAGGAAGCTGATGTTGGTGACTTCGTTTAGGTGTTCGCAAAGGCATCATCATCACTGGGTTCCAATACCTTCACAAGAGCTTCTGCGTTGAACGTTCCGATTGAATTCACATCGCCGGAGCAAATCCGTCCGCTCACCATTCACCCTGGTGACTATATCGTGGGGGATGCGGATGGCGTTGTTGTCGTTCCTCCGAGCAAAGCGGAAGAATGTCTTGAGATCTGTGAAGAGCGGTCCAAGATCGACGAGCTGACCATGGAAGCACTGAACAACGGCGAGGAAATGGGGCCGACGCTTGCAAGGTTGAGGAAGTAGATGAAAGTGATGATGTACATGGCGAACCTGAAATATTTTGTTTCTAGTTGAAAAGAAATCAACTTCCTAATAAGTCAATCCATGAATAATCCGATTCAGATAGAAACCCCTCATCTCCTATTCAGTTTCTTAGCTTCGTCCATGCGATCTTGCCATGTCTTGATCTGGTCCCCCTGCCTATTGCCGTCCCAGTACAAGTAATAAATCGGATTCTTGTAAGCCCCAAGGTTATCTGCGAAAACATCATTGGCGACCTCATCGCCACCACAGAGCTCATCCCACTGCTTCCATTGTCCTGGCAAGCCGCTAGTCTCATGTAGTCTAGCACCGCCAAAACCATCATTGGGACCCCAGTATTCGCGGACCTGGCCTTCGTCGTCTTTCACCACGGTAAAGGGGATGCGCATGGACTTGGCGTGCGCGGAGGTCAAAGTGCGGAGGTAGGGGAAGTGCCAATTCCGCTGCCACAGCTTGCTCGCGTCAGCGGTCGCGCCGTGGTGGATTGTCACTGGGCGGACACCGGAGTATCGGTTCGTGATGAGGTCGACCTCGGACCAGGACTTCGAGGGGAGCTGTACTTCCCCGCTGTAGTCTGGTGTCCAGAATGGTGGCGTCGACTCGCTGATGTCTTCGGGCACGGTGAAGTCGGCGAAGTTGCCACTGTCTTTCGCATAATTGATAGGAATGAGGCCGTCCTCGAAGTCAGCCGCTGTGGTAGACAGTTCGCCCCAGTAGTCCAGCCCAATGCCGAACTGGCAAGCGTCGCAGGGGAGCTTTGTGGTCGGCTCGTGGACCCTGTCATTGCGAGGGTCGTCAGGGTCAGTGGCGTTTGCAGCTTCGGGATTCTCAAAGAGCACCTTCTCTCGATGGTATTCCTGATCTCCAAAGATCTCCGCAAACACTTCTTGATCGCTGAAATACTTGCGTTGCTCGCTCTTCCACTTGGCGTGCTCGAAAAGCGCCTTCAACGCGCCAACACTTCCCATGATGGAGCCGCTGTTGAGGTACCTTGGACTGGCGATGCCGTCGCCATATGAACCTTCGGGTAAGGCCGCGGGAGGAACCATGGAGCATGGGAAGGCATTCTCACCAGCCTCGCATTTCTTTTGCGCCGAGAAGATGATGGTCTGGTCGTATTTCAGGCCATAGCGTGGCCATGTGCGCTGCTCAAGGCGGTGCCTGAGGTCGTTGTAACGCTGGATCAAAACTTCGGGGCGCAATTGGAACCAAGTGTCAAGTCCGTCGGGGATGTAGACCAGTTCGTGGTGATGGGAGCCGTCAAGCTTTTGTAGAAAGTCGTTGACGCCCTCAATTTTCGCCAGATGGAACCCGCCATCTAGCTTCTCGGAGTCCTCGAATTTCTTGTCCCAGTTGACAATTCGAGGAGTCGGGTAGTTCAGCGCACCAGCGGAGAACAGTGTTCTGCAGAAGCCAGCAGATGAGCCTGGTATTACCAGGTGGAAGAAGTTCGACTTGATTTGGCTGTCATCGTCCTCGGAGGCTGAATTGTGATATCCCACGAATCCAGAGCGGTACGCAAGGAAAAGGAAGAGCCACAGTAGTGAAAGTGAAGCGACGACTTTGATTATGGATCGTCGCCGTGAAGGTTGTGGCTGCGGTTGCTGCCCTTCCAATGTGCCATCCTGATTTATCGGAGCATATTTCGACTCGCCTGGGCCCAACCCGAGGCCTTCTCGTACCTTTTCAGTCCACGAAGTCGACATTACATAGCCTCTGGCCGAGTGAGTGAAGTCGTGATAGACGTTAGCAATGCAGAGGATGGGAAAGTCCAAGCACTCCTTGCCTGACACAGCAGGTGGACGCTCGCCTCCGTTATGTGTGGAACCAACGCCAGAGGGGTCGAATGCGAGCGGCCAAGTTTAGGTCTTGGTCGTCAGAGCGTTGCTCGCGTCATGTACAAGGGCCAAGCTCAGCACGCATGTTGGAACGGCTGAAATTGCCATCGCGAGACTTGAAGCGCGCGTTTGCTGCCCGAGGGAGCTGACCACTACGGCAACTCCCCCTGTGCGTGAGACGAATACGCCGCATGCCGGCAGACAATTCCTTTGTCCGAAGTCAGCGGCGTGTTGTATTTAGAGCAAACCAAGCCAACGTGTTTCCGCGAACAGACTAGGATTGCGGCGTTCGGATCGTACCCTGCCTCAGCCTGCCACCAAGGCGGAGTCTCTCACATTGCCATCCCTGAGCTCGCTCCTTAGCGCCTACATGTACCAAGTGACAGGACACGTAAGGCTGAGCTGGCACTTGCAGACCGTGAGACCTGTTCGAAAGATCCCGGCTGGGCTGACGATCAGGTGATTGACAGCGGGGCGTACAAAACTTTGATGTTGTTGTACACTTCCGAGGAATCGATTGTGCACACAGCGATGATATACGACTACTTGCAGAGCCGCAAACGCCATAATTAAAAACTCGACGGAAGGCTTGAGACGGCGGCGGGGAGACGACCACCCAACGTCAGCGGCGGCTACCGGCATTGTCGGCGAGGCGAAACCAGGATTCATTTGTCGTGGAAGTGGGAAGTGCCTTGGCGGCGCATAGAGGGACTGCACGCCCGTTTCATCTTGTGACGAGGCGCCGACGGCTTCTTCGCCAATGCTCTAAGGCTGTTGGCGGCGCGCCGTACATGTTCGCCGTTCTTCCAGAGGTAGGTCGAAGCCACAGGTGTTACCTATGGGTCCCCACCACTCCTGCTGTCTCTCGCTATACCGCGCGCTCAAAATCCTTGATCCGAGGACGGCTGTCGACAGTATTTTCACCGACTTGTGAAGGAGAGTTTATAGGAGTAGAGGCACCGGCCGAGCGATGAACGGAAGCTTTCGTGGCTTCAACCTTCACTTCAGCCATGTTTTTGAACGCGGCATACTCTAGACGTTTCGTCAGAATTGGGGGCGCCGTGTTTGCATTTCTCCTACTGGCCTTCTTCTCACAGCACCTATACTACAGCTCTTCATCCCTTCAAGGAGTCAGCACGACCTCCGCAACTCTACACACAGCCGTCTTCGCCACCAGTGGGAACTATTACTTATGTCAGCTTCACATGTCGGCAGCCCTAATGGGCTACCCAGCCTACACCCTCATCAACTGGGACGACCCTGAGGACGAGGACCCTATGAAGCAACATCTGGCCAAAATTGAGGGTGCTCTAAAGTATCTCGAGTCTATCCCCGAAGCAAACCAGGACGAGCTGGTCTTCATGGTAGATGGCTACGATCTGTGGTTCCAATTGCCACACCATTACATCGTCAAACGCTACTACGATGTTGTCGAAAAAGCCCACCGCCGTCACGTCGAGGAGTTTGGAGAGGCTCTAGTCGCCAAACACAACATCAAGAACACCGTTCTTTTCGGACCCGACAAACAATGTGCTCCTGCTGGCCGGGACCATCCTGCATGTTGGGCAATTCCAGAATCATGGATGGATCCTCTTTCTTTCGGGCCGGACACAGATCATGGCCTCGACACGCATAACAGACCTCGATGGCTTAATTCTGGTACTATTATGGGCCCTGCGCGTGAGTTGCGTGATGTCTTTGCTGCGGCGCTGGAGCGTAACAAGAAAAGCCACGTCACTGATTCAGGGTAAGAAAAGGTGTATTGAATAAATGTTGTACACACTACTGACATGATCGCAGTATGCCTCCTTTCATGCAAGTCTTATTACGATGTGGTATTGACCCCTTGACAGACCAGTACTACTTCTCATTCCTATTCGGAACTCAATCCTACGCTCGCCGCGTCCTCAAACTTGAGCATGACAAGGCGCGTGGTCTAGACACCGCAGGCGATGAAGAATTCCTCAGACCCAAGCAGTCCGATCCCGAAAAGAAGAAAATTCCTGACACCGATGGACGAACTGAGTACTTCATTGGCCTGGACTGGTCCTCGGCCATTTTCCAAACCACCGGCTTCTACGCAGACTATATCTCTTGGATCCGAAACAACGACTCGTCAGAATACATCGAAGAAACGTCAATGGAAGGCAACTACCACCACCACTTCGCCGTACAAGACGACCTCGCCGGTAAAGGCCCTGGTAAAGGAGTCTCTAAAATCGACCCAGCACTGAAGGAATGGAACACCTTGCCCCTAGCGACCAACACTGCATCCCGTAATGTACCCCCAGTCATGCACATCAACGGAAAGAAGGGCTATCGTATCTTATGGTGGCCTCGCATGTGGTTCTTCCCCTACATGGAGCAGATGTGGAACCATCTCAAATCCAGGGGCATCGAACGCAGCGAAAAAGATAGGGAGGCACTCGACGGTGCCTGGACGTTCAGCAAGAAAGGAACGGGATGGGTTGAATGGAAAGACGTTTGTGGGAAGTACGAGGATCGACTAATGGGGAAAAGCAGAGAACCCGAATAAAACACCCAAGCGGCCTGAATTTTCTGTTGCGCGAACACTACTTCTCCATCGACCTGCCTCACTGTCCTTTCTCGACGTTCTCAGTGCTCATTCAGCCTCTGCATTCAAAGTAATGCTCTGGCTTGCAACCAATCCCAACCCCATGTGTTTACCGCGTCGATTTTCCCGTCGGGCCCAAACGAGCCATACTGCATACTGAGCGTCTTAACAAAATCCCTAGTGTCTCCTTCGGGGAATCGGAATTGATGGTCGCACCCACTTGGTAGAGGCTGACAACGTAAACCCAGGAGAACTTGTAAAGCGCAGAAAGCTGCACCGCCCCTCGACCAACCCCAGATGTCATCGCCAGCGTAAGCGACAATGTGGACGGGACCAGTAACGTACTGGAAGAAGATGGGCGAGTAGGCGTCTGGCGTACGCTTTATGATGAACCCGCCATAATAGGTGGCGCCGACCTCACACCGCTGGCTGCACACAGGTAAACGGCATCTGAAAACCGAATCCCAGTCGCTGATCTGGCATCGGAAGTCAACAATCGTATCTAAAAACCTCTCGAGGGAAGCATCATGGTTGCACTTACCTTCACTGCACCCTCAAGACCAAGTGAGGCCGAGCCGAAAGGTGAGTTGGAGGGAATGTCAAGTGTAGGAAATACCCTCTCGTTGAAGACGAAGCTTGGTGATTTTCCTGTATCGGTGATTTGCACTGTGCACTGCAGTGTGAGCCATCATTGTGGTCATCCGCGGCATGCTGGACATGTATACGTACTGAAGTAATCGCCAAGTGCGACTTGTGCCAGCAGAGCGAGTACTGCGCATGCGAACGAACAACTGTTGCCCATCTCTACTGGTACTGATTGCGAGTGAAGTGCTGTCGTCTGACGAACATGACCAATGCTCGTTGAAGCTGCGATTTATAGTTCAGGCTTGGAATGCTCTCGTGCAGCCATTGTTTACACATCTCTCACCATTCTCACCATGGTAACGCTGATGGTTCTTCTTAGAGATCTGTGAAATTCGAACCTTGGATTTTATTCATAATGAGGTAGACAAGTCGAAAAATTACCATGGCCAAGGCAGCAGTCGTGACGGCGGTTTGACCGCGTTTGACAATCGCATCGTATTTGCATGTCATACGATGTACCTGGACTACGATACTGAAGCATCGCACACGAACATGTTGCAAGCACATCGACACTAATATGACTAGTGACTGGACAAGAAAGTCAAATTCTCTCATCATTGTAAATTACCAGATGGAAGCTTCTCGGGGGTCTGCGTCGTGACAAGCCGCTACGCCCTTTGCTCTACAAGTACATGCGCATACAAGCACAGATACACGAACCTTCCCATTTATTACCTTGCCCATAAAAGCGGCATCGATGCAATTCTGACACGCTCCTCGAAAGTCGATTGCGAATAATCACTTGTCTTACAATGTCTTCCCAATCCACAAAAGACAAGCCCTTCATCATCGTCAGTGCCGGCATCGTTGGCTCAGCACTTGCAGCATACCTATCTGAAGACAGATCCAACGGCCCAATCTTACTCATCGACAGATCCTTCTCCGAGATCCTAGGATCGACCTCATACGCTCCAGGTTTTCTCGGCCAGTACAACGAAAGCAGTGTCCTCACAAAGTTGGCCGTCGACTCGCTCAACGAATATGATCGATTCCATGAGGTATTCCAACGTGTCGGCGGCCTTGAGTTGGCCTCGACAGACGATGGAATCGACAAACTAAAGGATCGGTGTACAAAAGCTCAACATGCTGGACTGTCGGCTCGCTTGTTGGCAGGAGAAGACATGTCTCGCGTCGTCCCCGCGTTTGTGGACAGACAATCTTTCAAGGAGGCTCTCTACTTTGACACAGATGGCGTCGCGGATCCTAAAGCACTTTGTCAGATGTATCGCGATCTCGCGAGGCAGAACGGGGTCAAGATCCTGGAGACAAGCATCAAGGACACCGTAATCGAAAATAGCGCGGTTCGAGGCGTCAGGACAGATACCGGCGACATCATAAGAGCCAAAAGAGTCATCTACGCTACGGGTATCTGGACCTCTGCTCTCCTCCAAGAAGCTGTTCAGATGCCCGTGCCAGCTGTCCCGGTTGCTCATCCCTACGTCTACACCGGAGAAAGGAAGACGCGAGAAATCAAACCCCATTCTGCCGCTGGCCAGAAGACCACGTTTACGCACGAGATCACGGCAATCGCTACGGCATTGGATCGTATGCCCATCCACCAGTTCATGTCAAGTCACTAGACTCGACTGCCAGCAAAGAATGGCCACAATCAGAGTTCGCGCATGTGATAGCCCACGCTACAGCCTCGAAGGTGTCCTCGACTTCGAAACTCGGAGAGCTGGCCGATACTAAGACATTGTCAGACGACAACAACACGAAGAAGATCAACGGCATCTTCTCTGTGACACCTGATAATCTCCCACTGCTTGGCCGTGTGCCTGGCGTAGACAACCTATGGCTGGCCACTGGAATCTGGATCACCCATGCAGCGGGATGTGCAAGATTGCTGACGCGAATGGTTTGCGGTGAGAAATACGACGAAGGTATTGCCAGGGCTCTTGAGCCTGCGAGGTTCGTTGCGGGCGATTCAAGAGAGCTTGAAGCCACTGCGCTAAGGCAGTACAACGACATCTATCGTTCCAAGCTCGGAACTTAGCTCTACCTTACTGGCAAGTCTTTTGCCGCTTCTGAAAGGCAGACTTTCTGCTCGAAAAGGTATTGCAAGATAGTCAGAGGAATCCAAAGCTTGTGATGTACCCGCTCCTGCGTTCTGCGAAACATGTCCACACTGCATTGTAGCGAATCCGCAGCCTCGGCTTGTGAGGCGCAATGCAAAGCATCAGGGCAAACCCAGATTGAGTAGTGAGCAAGAAAACAAAACAAACAGTCTTCTCACACTTCCAAGGACTTGCAAAAGATGGTTGTTCACTCTACTGAGCCTGGGATGAGCAAAAATGCATCGGCCGGGAATCGAACCCGGGGCTAGCCGAATCAATCGATGTCTTGAAGACTCCGAATGGCAACGGCTAATTTTACCACTAAACCACCAATGCTTGGATGACAGACGATGTTCTATGGCGAACTTGACTGTTGCGTTCATTCAACATGCAGGAAACTGGTCGGGTCGATGTCCGAAGCAAACACATCTTCCGGCCTGAATCGGAGGTGCATCCCGAATGTTGTTTGAACTGATGTTGCCCAATGTGATTGAGGCTGATGAGATTAGACCCGACGCCTCAAAATGATGGGCAAGACAATGATTGATGAAGCTGCAAATCTGAGACCAGCGGATCAGAGCAGAAATCTCAACGACACGGCCGTTCTCCCGAGGCAGCGGATAGCAGAGTGGTCGGAAGTAAGTCCGCCTAGGGCAAAGCCGTTGAGTGATGGCTGAGACCAGCCACGACTTGGATATCGTGGTTGTAAAAATAGACAGAATGATAGATCAAAGAAGGTGGTGCGAAAGGTCGGAGACTCTCAACGCCATTGCGTCTGATGGCTCCGATAAGCTTTCCTTAACCCAAACATCGAGCAAGCATGGCAGGACGCCGGATTGTACTTCGAGTTATGGTAACAGCGCGACGAACAAACATCGACGAAGTTGGGTGTGAGGGCGAGATCGGACTAGTTTCGAGTTCCTGGAGCCGCTTCAAATGATTTGTCACCCCAGAGGCACGTGGCCGTGTTTTCGGTGCAGCTCGAATGAATATTCCCAGGGTGGACATTCTAGATACTTGTTCGCTGGTAGGAGCTTGCAAGGGGCAGGACCGGGGAAATCTTTGTTTGTCGCCTGTGGAAAGCCTTGGTTCGGGTAGCTGGCTATGTATTGAACCCTCGAAACTGAAAAACAAGTCATCTGAGCGTTCAAGGATGAGAAGCAATCTTAGCTCTTGTTGACTGCCACGGGTAGGATGGTGAGGTTGCAGATACCGGCTTTCAGCAAATGGCACCATGTTTGCAAGAGGACACTCACAACAAAAGCCATGCGTGCGACACTTTGCGAGACACGCCTCCTCGTGTGAGACGGCAAAGAGAAAATTTCCTCATGCCAGAGACAGCTGAATGTTGTCGCCTTCCTTCAAAGGCCGAAGCGAAGGGCAGAGTCCTCTCTCAGAGGAAATCATTGGACAAGATTGGTGTTCCGACTGCTGTAAACAATTTGGAACAATCGGCAGGGGACGGATGTCTTTGGGAAGATCATAATGATCGGAAAGACGTCGGCCGGAGACTTTGATGAGTGGAGGAAAAGCTGGGTAAGACATGGAAAGAGCGGAAGGATTCTTGAGAGACGCCAAGGAGGCCCTTTGCAGTCCGCTACGACGGCATGCACACGAGTCCCATCAATAGATTGGGCCGAAGCAGCATAGATCTACACGCACCAAGAGTTTCCCGGGTGACTGTGGCGACTATTGATGGAACCTTTAGAGCGTTGACCTTCTGAGACCTCCTATGGCATGCAGCGGTTCATTGGGCATGGGCATGGGAAAAGACAGTCCACGTTGCTATGAGGTGGAGAAACGGGCGTGACGAAGGGATTTCAGATCCATTCATTGATGCGAGGTACCCGTAAGTGCATACAAGACAGCAGGGCGAGGCATGGACCAGGCGATTGTTCCGGACTTGGATAACCTGTCGAATGATTTACCTGGGAGGAGTGGACACAACAGCAGTAGGAGGAGTCGCATAGTGGATCTATGGGAAGCGGATCAAAGGTCCGTTCCGCTAGCGCATTTGGGAGACGCGGAGGTGCCAAGAGATGCTGATCTTACGATCGCGAACTTCTTGAATCATGTTGAGATTAAAATATCTCAGTGTTCATCTATGATGTGTATTATTGTTTCTGATATGGCCGATCGAACCACGGGGAGTGCATGACGACGTATGCTGAACCGAACATTGCCAAATCCAAGATGGTAGCACACACGACAGAGTAGGTACCCGGCGGTGACAGTAGTGACAGATCCAATAATACGCAAAATCACCTATACGGGTCTCCATTATGTCCCGTTTTTCTAATGCATCTAGACAAACTCGGAGCCATCACCTACCCGCCCCTTCGCCCCACCAGGCTCACCTGGTTCGGGATTCGCGGCCGTTGTAAACCCTGGAGCCAGGTCTCCCTTTGGTGGGGTCTTAACAGACGTCTGTTAAGTATCTCTCCACGATGGACTTCTGGAAGGATGGGAACCCAGCCGGGCCACCTTGATGCTACTGTAGGCACATACCTGATTCTGGCTGTTTCACCGCCGCACTCGCCATTGTTGGCAATGACCTGCTCCGCGGCATATTGGTGGATCTAGTTCTGGACGTCCCTTATTGAGCACCGGCGACTCTGTCGAAAGGTCGGATATGGCAATGTTCACATTCAGGAGAAACGATGATGACATAATTGCTTCGGTGCTTGCATCGCCTGGGTTTGCATGATCTCTCGCAGAGCCCTCGGGAGTGCTTCTCAGCCAAGCGTAGCACACTAGTTGACCGATTGTATGCACGTGTGCACCAGCTTGACCAGGTCAAGTAACCCAAACAAATATGTTAGGGTGAATCTACATGACAGTACAAGGCACTAATCCCGCTGGTACTCACCGCCCCACACAAGGAGGCAGGAGGTACGGGTGAACGGTCTCTAGGCGTTGCTTGAGACCTCATCTCCACAGACTGAGACATACCAGAGAAAAGCCTCACCGTCACTGACCAGAGACAGGAGAGCTGGATGCGGATTGAGATCGGCACACATCCACAACACTCAGCAAAGCAGAGTCGAACGAGCATCGAATGCTCACCGACCCCTGGGCCCAAATGCTGTCCACAATGGTATAAGTAAGGCCTCTCCGACCAGCACAATCAAGTTTCTTTCCTCATCCAACAAACACTTCTCTTCTCAACAACCACTTTCGCTCAAATCCAACTTTCGTCTTTCAGACATCCCACAAAAACCCAACACCTTTTACAATGGCCTTCTTCAAGACTCTCTTCATCGCCTCCGTGGCCGCTGTTGCCTACGCCGCTCCCCAGGGTGGCGCCGACGGCAAGACTGAGGTCAACGTCGACTCCCAGGACAACTCTCCCAAGTGCGGTAACGGCCAGAAGCTCGCCTGCTGCAACAGCGGCGAGGACCTCATCGGCCTGAACTGCCTCAACGTCCCCGTCCTCGCTGTCCCCATCCAGCAGGCCTGCGGCTCCAACGTCGCTGCGTGCTGCCAGACTGGCTCTGCCGACGTAAGCATCATCCAAACTTTCCACTCCCCTTCCCAGTCACTAATACATCCCAGGGCAACCTCATCAACCTCGAGGCCAACTGCCTTTCCCTCCCTCTTTAAGCGCTTTAGCTTGAGAGCGCTATCGACTACCACGACCTTGTCAGCATTTGCAGAGCGGGATAATGGTTATCGGGTTTTAATGGGGATCATCGGGCCATTGAAAGGTGTCACGGGATGATTTCTGGGCGATTTGGATTGGTGACTTCACTTCTAAGGCATCAGTTCGACTGCTCTGTCTCGGTACTTTCTTTCATACCTTTTGATGGATACAGGATTGGTGAATTAATATTATTCTATTCTTCTCATGACCTGATTGTGCCTTCTTCACATTTTTGGTCTGTTGCCTTAATATTCTGTGATGGTAGTGTAGCTGCGAGGAAAAGCTTTTCAGGTGCGATGTTCGATGAGAACGAAAGATAAACTCCCACAATGTCCATTCCCGCCGTTGTTTGCTAAAAATTCGCCGGTGCACTCGTGGCACCAAACAAATTGAGGAAAATCACAATGAGCCGCATGAGATGGTACTACCTTAACGACCTGAAAGCATGTGACAAATAATCAATCATGAATTTCATGAATCCCAGGTACCTGGATGAACCCATCGGATGAAGTCATCGATGAGTCTCGACCGGCTGGATTCACCATGAAGATTTGCTACGCCGAACTCCATGTGGGTGTTCTCTTGGTATGTCAGGGCGCAGGTCTGCATCAAGCGCCGATGCTGTGGATGCATGATCTGCCATTGCGTGATCCCGATATGTAGCAGACCCAAAGCCATATCCAAGCTTTCATCGGGGATATGCCATAGTAAAGGATAGTACATCTTACAACATCAACCGTGCCGAGTCCAGGAAGCTGGTGGCCCACCTTTATGCTATGCCACTGATGCTTAACTTGAGAACACCCTCTAACAGGAACCTTAGGAGGTATTAATTTGAATACCAAAGAGCTCGCTATGTGCTGGCAATATTTCTCTAACCTCGGCTGAGGAGTTGTGGAGATTGGCAGGTGAAAGGCAAGGACCCACCATGTTCCCCATACTATCCCGCATTTTCTCCATAAACATTGTTGTTGATTGATGAGTAGGCGAGATCCTTGACACGATATCTTGCACATGGAGCATTACATTGTAGCAAGGCAGCATGAGTAGGAAGTCGTCGCACAAAAGCATACCTTGACGTGGTATGTGGCAGCTCCGATCACTTCTCATGCATGTCTTCATCCTGTTCGATGACATTTTTTTATTGAGCCGCCTGGATGGCCAGATCGTCGTCTCCTGCAGGTACATACTCTACACCATTTACTGGAATTTAGCCGCATGTTTACACAAACCGCATTCGCCACAAGGTATTGAGGCGAAGTCGCCAGACTCCAAGCTCCGTTCATGAAGAGTGTTGTGTAAGTGGCTGACCTAAGGGAACGAAAGGGGCACGATTCCTCTGCTCCGGCCACGGCATGTGCCCACACTGAATTTAGCCGCTATACTTCAACTAGGTCGATCTCCTCAAGCCTCGTGCCTGGCGACCCTGGCTATGTTGTTCGTGGAAATGCCCCTCGCCTGGCGCCGAGCCGGTTATAGGACATGGGGTAGAACCGAGAGAAGCTGGGGATTTCTTCGAACCAAGATGCGGGAAAAAGATCACCTTCAATTAATCTAGATCAATTTACCAGAATACCCGCCCACGAAACCATATAAAGCACCTCGACGACGTCGCCATGCATTCCTCTTCCACCTCCTCGCAGTCAAGCACAACATCGACTTCACGATGCACTTCACCCAACTTTTCACGGCCCTCACTCTGGCCGGCTCGGCCTTTGCCGCACCACCAAAGCCCAATGGCAAAGGCCTGGCAGTCGCTATGAAAGAGCGTGGAAGAGAGTTCATCGGCACGGCATTGACTCTTCGTGGCAATCAGACTGAGGAAGCCATTGCTCGCAACTCGGCTGACTTCAACGCGTTCGTCTCTTCATTCATCTGCAAAGTATACTCGATGCTGACTTTCGACAGGTTTACTCCGGAGAATGCGATGAAGTGGGAGGTGATCGAGCCCAGCCGCAACAACTTCACGTTCGACGATGCCGACCGCTACAGGGACTGGGCCAAAAAGAACAAGAAGGAGGTCCACTGTCACACCCTGGTCTGGCACAGCCAGCTCCCCCAATGGGTCTCTCAGGGAGGCTTCGACAACAAGACCTTGATTTCTATCATGAAGAACCACATCTTCAAGACTGCCGGCCGCTACAAGGATGTCTGCACCCGCTGGGACGTCGTGAACGAGGCTCTCAATGAGGATGGTACCTACCGCTCCTCCGTCTTCTACGACACCATTGGCGAGGCTTTCCTCCCCATCGCCTTCAAGTTTGCCAAGCAAGCCTCCCCCAAGTCTGAACTCTTCTACAACGACTACAACCTCGAGTACAACGGCAACAAGACCCGCGGTGCACAGCGCATCGTTAAGCTCATCCAGAGCTACGGCGTCCACATCGACGGCGTCGGCCTCCAGGCTCACCTTGCTCAAGAGACGACCCCCACTGCTGGCGCTCTGCCTGACCAAGCTACTCTTGAGACTGTTCTTCGCGGCTACACCAGCTTGAATATCGATGTCGTCTACACTGAGATTGACATCCGCATGAATACCCCTCCCACGCCCGAGAAGCTGAAGACGCAGGCCAAGGCCTTTGAGACCGTCGCTAGGAGCTGCCTCGCTGTCAAGAGATGCATTGGCATGACCGTCTGGGGCATCTCCGACGCCTTCTCCTGGATTCCCGGTGTCTTCCCCGGCGAGGGTGCCGCGCTCCTGTGGGACGAGAACCTGAAGAAGAAGCCTGCCTACGACGGCTTCCTCAAGGGTATCAAAGGTGGTAAGAAGTAAACGCTACGACATGATCGCAATAAGCTGCTCATCGCAGAAAATGAGTACGACTTTATGTACAGAACCCCGACTTGTAGTTAGAGAGTGTATCTGAACTGCTTATTCTTCACGTCAGTCAAATCGTCTTCGTACGCATGGTCGAACGCCTCCGCTTCGCCGCTGCTGTCTCTCTTCTTGTTCTCGCGGGCGCAGATGAAACGGTAGATGATGGCGAGAACTATGCAAGCTGCTGAGGTGACGACCTTTTTGGAAGTTAGCAAAGGAACATCTCGAATTCTGGTATGTCTGCTCACGGTGACAATCCATCCGGTTGTATACAACGGCTTCTCCTTCTCTAAGAAGACTAACGGGCCAATGAAGTTTCCTAGATCACCATTCAGGTTAGCACCACACTTTGAACACTACATGTGGGCAGGAACTAACCAATACAATATCCAACGAACATGCCACTGCTCCCCAGGCTCCTCTTCGTATACCCAGCAGAGTTGGCTATCACCAAGCTCATGAGCACGGCATACCCACCTCCATAACTGGCCAGAATATAGACCGCGAACAGTTTGCCACCAGTAGCACTTTGCGGCAGAAGCCAGAGTAGAAGCGATGCCAGAAGTGTGCCTCCAACAGTGATGGCGATTAGGAAAGAGCGCCAACCCGGGAATCGCATCGCCAGGAACGGAGCGGTCAGTTCGATTGTCCCAATGACGGCACCGGCAGGCATGACCAATAGGAGGGAGTTCAAGCCGCTGAAGCCTAGGTCCGAGATGATGATGGGAGTGAAAGTCGAGACTGGGCCATTAGCTACCAGCATGGTCAGGGCCATCCAGAAAGTCAACCAAAACTTGACGTCTCGCAGCAACTCCCACATTTGCTCGACTTTGAAGTGAGTATTGCGTACGCCAGAGTTGTTGACTCTCATGCGAGCGACGGCGATGTACCTTCAAATGTCAGCAAGACTTGGTCAACCTGTCAACATGGTATACTCTCACCTCTCGCGCTCGCTGAATCTCTTGGCTCTGATGGGATCTGGTGGCATCATGAACAATATAACGAACGCCCACAAGATAGTTATCGCTCCAGCGACCAGGTACATGTATCGCCATGGCGAAAGCGAGCCAGTGATGTGGCCCAGCCCGTAGTTGATGAGGGGCGAGACGATAGAGACATAGCCAGTCATTGAGTACCACACGCCCATACGGAAGGCTTGCTCTTGTTTCTTGTACCATCTGTAATCGACTAATTAGTGGATTGTCAGTAAAAGCAATTGACAGAGATCGAGTTACCCTCCGACAACAAGCATCCAGCCAGGCGAGACACCACTTTCAAGGGCACCGAGAAAGAAGCGTTGCACATAGAGCCCCTGGTAGGAAGTGCATGCTGCAGTGCACATCAAACAAATCCCTTTCGTCGAATTAGCAATTGTCAAAAGACTACGTTGGCCCCTGTCAGGCCAAGCACATACCCCATAGCAGCACAATGCCAAAGATCACACGTTCGATCGGATATCGCTGTGCAAGCACGATAGCAGGATACGCGCCACAGATGAAACCTGGGTAAAATATGGCCGCAGCCATGGAGTATCGGATACCCACGTTGAGATCCAGATCTGTCCGCAGTCCGAACAAGGCCTATGTATCATCAGTCTAGAATCATATGAAACACGCAAGACACTCCCAACTTACCGCTTGGGACAGCATGGCTTTGTCGTAGTATTGCAGGCCATATGTGATACACAGAATCGAGAGGAGACGACGATCAATCTTGCGGGTCAGCTTTTTCTCTTCTTCGGCTGTCCATGTCTCATCTCCATGATAGTTGGCGAGCACTTTGAGTGCCTCATCGTGATGGAGTGTATCGACCGTAATGCTCTTCTTCAAGTCCTCAAGTTGTGTTGCATTGGTATCCTTGCCGATTGTGACGCTTTCTGGCTTCTCGGATTCAGCCATCTTGAACGATGTCAGATTGGAAGCAGTCCAGTGAGTTGAAGGCTAGCTACGCCTCAAGAAGTGAGAACGACGCCTTTAAAGGGCATGACGCTCACGCGACGTACTCATGGCATCCACGTGAATGATTTCCATCGCCCAACCTATCAAGACGGTCAATACGGGAATAACGTTTGAGTGAGGGGAAGAAGCCGAGGAAGCTCATATTGATATGGATCTGCAAGCATAGCTCAAGAAAGTCAAGACAAAAGAAGAAGGAAAGATGTATGCCAAGTGTTGGAGAGTGTGGGGATACCATGGCAATGCGTGATAGTGAAGAGAGGAGAGAGCATACTCATATCCGAGGCGTGCCGGTTTGTGTAATTATGCCTCCTGATGTAGACTTGCTCATTTCGTTTCACTTGGGTCATCTTTGAGATCGTCGCCCAAGTGCAGCATAGCAATCGCTTTCCTCTCTCACGCGTTCATAAGGCCGCATAAGGAATCATGGTTGCAATCTGGCCCTCACCTGTGAGGTTTGCAGGGCTAGTATGGCCTTGCTTTGGTAGACTTGCGTCTGGTGCACAATAATTGAGAATCATTTCAGAACCGATTGCTCATTAACTCGCCAGGGACCTTCATGCAGAGAAAAGGTAAAATCAAGGGCAGGATCTCTGTTACCTTTCAAGCTTCAACTTTCGGCACCAAGGACACGAGCCTAGGGAGAATGAAGTCGAGACGAACTTGTTTTGTGGCTCTGCATGGTTGCGCTCATTTTGAATCCCTCGTTGGCCTCTCAAGCCCCGTAGGGCATGGCATTAAAAAAGAAGGGCACATAAATCGCCTACTTGTCATCAGCCATCAGCCTTCAGAGGATAGGTATCCAACCATGGGTATGCTGTTGTGAGTGTAGGTATCAAATCAGTAAGTAGCTTTGCGTTCCGCACTGGAGCGTTTGATAAAGAACTGACACCGCAAACGAAGGATTAATGTTAGATGATGAGCGTGCGTAGCGGACGAGGACCTTGGAGTCGCGTATGTCATTCTCTGTGGCTGGTGCTGGTGGTGGGGAAGCCTTGGCTTCGGGCCAATCTACTCCGACTTCATCACCTTAATCGGGGATCTCCACCACAATGGTCTTGATCAGCGAGGTTATCTTATGTTTTTCCGCAGAGTGCGACCTCGGGTAACAGTGACATCCTCACAGAGTGGTATCGCGCACATGTCTAGCCCTTGATGGTGACAGCACCGGTGGGTGGGTACCTGCATGTTGCTAGTAATGTAACCGGACTCCTTGGTCCTGGGCATTGGACGATTATATCCTAGTTTTTCTGGCGTCCAGCAAAGGCAGGTTCCTATTCTACTTCCTTCGTTGTTTCTCAAGGGGTTGCACAAGATGATGGGATCCATGCCGAAAGCATTGAAGCTGGGTGTTGTGGCATCAATCGTCCTAGTGCACGCCGCACCAGCACAGAATGGCAAGTACTTTTCAGACAATGCACAAAATCTGCTTGACGAATCCATGAGGTGGATGGACACATTCTACGATCGCTCAGAGTCATATCTATACGATCTCGGTGGTACGTCTGCACTTCGCCATGACACGCGAAGCTCGGTTTGGTATGCCCTCGGGCTATTAGCTCGAAACGAAAAGGACGATGTGGACCAGGCCGAGAGCATCATCACAAACGTTGTCAAAGCGCAGTTCAAGGATCCGGCTGAACAATGGTATGTGAATTCGCACATGAGAAGCCCAATTGCATACTGAAAGATGGTCAAGGTACGGAGATTATCAGAAGTACCCAGAGGAGCCTTATGTCGGATCGCCAGCTTATGAAGCAGAAATCTACGACTCTTGGGATCCAAACTGGCGAGGCTTCATTGGCACGACCCTTATCATTGCCATGGAAGAGTACGATCACCTTCTTGCAGAGGATACGAAAGAGCTAGTGCTGGAAAGTCTGCATAACGCGACAAAGGGAGATGAGTATAGAGTGGGTGGGGTTGATGATGACAATCTTTATCCGTCCTACAGTAATCCGGTGAGACACAGTCACATATACAAATGCCAACATGGTCGAGCTGACTTCTTCCTTCTAGGCAATCATGCGTGCCTTCATGTCAGGTTGGACAGGCCGTCGGCTGAATGAAGCAAATATGACCTTGTCCGGCGAGAAATATGCTCAGGATATCATTGATCTTTTCGATCGTAACAACACTTTGTCCGAGTTCAACTCCGGAACCTACACTGGCGTGAGTCAACAGGTCACTACTGATGCGACCGCGAGCTCAAGCTGACGAACTCTTTAATATTTGCAGGTCTCGCTTTACGGACTGACGCTTTGGTGCAAATATCTGCCTCAAGACTCAATCATGGCACAGCATGGTTTTCTGATGGTCAAACACACTTGGAATGCAGTGTCTGAACTCTGGCATCCCAGCATGAAGAACATGGCAGGCCCGTGGGATCGCGCATACGGATATGACATGAACAGATATCTTTCTCTCATGGCGCTCTGGTTCTGGGTGCTGGTGGGCAAGGAGAACTCGTCACTCATCTCACAGGTTGGAGCTACCATCCGCAAAAAAATGCAAGCGATCTCAGCTGCTGACATCTTTCTAGCCTCAAGTTATGTCCCACAGCGGAGACTACGCGTACGGTCCATGTTTTGCTGTTCTCGCCGCGTTCCACCGGACCCTTGTTCCGGACGACGTCCTCGATGGACTGACCAAATTTTCTGGCGAGCACACTTTCACTGCGTCGACGTACTACCCACCAATCGACAATGTCCCTCGCAACATCACCACTTGGCTTTCGGACAACCTCACCATAGGCGCCGAGTCCTTCGACGAAAATGGACTGGGCGGTCCTGCCCAGAACCAAGAAGCATTCAACCCTGCTGTAATCCAGTGGTGGACCGGTGATGAGATCAGCTTCATTTCAGTAAGACGCTCCCATTACTTGATACCATCAGCATGATCTAACAGCTCTGAACTTCAGCTTTACCCAACCGAAACCGCCCTCCAAGTTGACGTGTCGCCGAACAAGCTCAAGTTGACCTACCCTCTCGGCAACTCCAGCTCGATCTTCACACTAGTCGTGGGCACTTTCAAGCGAAACCGCACCATCGCCGACTGGAGTGGCGTTGTCGGCCTGGACGTCGATGTGTCCACGAACGCGAATTCTTCTTACAGTCTTTCGTTTGGAGGTGCCAACGGCGGCGAGGCAGAGACGATTCGGGACTTTGAGATTTGGAACTTTACGTATGTAATGCCGGAGGAGTTTGAGGGCGTGCCGAGTCTGCAGTTGGATGTGAAGTTGCAGTAGACCTTGAATAGTTCATGCGGTATATAAGGACACCCGCAGTGCTTCGTTCAAAAGTAGAGTGAGACTAATCTTTCGAACTGAAGGAGCATCTGTGAACGCTTTGCTGGTTGCTATACTGTAGCTCTCATCAGTTCTTCTCCGTTGCCCTACGCATGATGTCACATAAAAGTGTTTGGAAGATGTGACACGCAGGCGTTCAGTCGAAAGAAATCGACAAAACCGAAGCAGCGCCTCATGAAATAAATTTGATTCAGTAGAGGAGTTTTGTATCATGTGACGGTCTTCAAGAAATCATGCATGTGGTTCATTCGAATCGATGCGTTGATGCTTCCATCATTCCTGCGAGCGCGGGCGTGTTTCCGCAGATCACGTGCAGCCGTTGCAACACATCATCGCTTGCAGCTGCCCATCACCAACTGCGAACAACACCAACCAGCAACCACCGCCATCAACACAACTCTTGCAGCACCATTTCCGGCTGGTGCAAACTCTACATCGTATTCGGCCTGGAAAGACACCATACCTCGAATCATCTCTTTGCGCTCCGAAACAACCCCAAATCAGCGCCATCACATCCGACGACCACCGCCATCATGGCGCTGGACACGTTCTTCAACAACAAGATCGAGAGCATGAAGCTCGAGATCATCCAGGGGCAAGCAGTCCTTCGCCGCCTGGAAGCACAGCGTAATGAGTACAACAGCAGAGTGCGGTTATTGCGTGAAGAGTTGGGCCTGTTGCAGCAGCCGGGTAGCTACGTCGGCGAGGTCGTGAAGGTCATGGGAACCAAGAAGGTGCTTGTCAAGGTGCATCCGGAGGGCAAATACGGTAAGATACATTGGGAACACTGGATAGTTTTGCGTGAACTTCAGGACTGATGATGAGCAGTGGTTGACATCGCGGACAACATCGACATCACAAAACTCACAGCCGGCAAGCGCGTAACCCTCCTCAGCGACTCCTACAAGCTCTCCTCCCTCCTCCCGTCATCCGTCGACCCTCTCGTCTCGCTCATGATGGTGGAGAAGGTGCCCGACAGCA
>MSJI02000074.1:0-10008 GCA_001931905.2 Cladosporium sp. IMV 00045
AGGCGAGGATACCATTCATCACGCGGCCGGTAGGCATCTAATTTGGCAAGGCGCCCCTCGTGTGATGAGGAAGGAGTTTCTTTCGGAGCATGCGATTGAGAGGCTACAGAACAACGCGTGAAGGCGCGTGTGGAAGCGGTGCACTGGGCTTGTTTGAAGCCGTGGAAGAGGTAGGGCCGCAGACGACGCGCAGCATTGTGCGACATTGTGGGTAGGACCTGAGTTGCAAGTTAGCAAGGTGTTGCTGAGCTGCAATAATGCTATGAGATTGCGCAGAGGATATCGGGGTCAGTAGTTTGGTCTTTGCGATCATCCGCCTGCCGGAGCAGGCTCATTCGCAACGGTTCTAATGTTATATGACAGTCATCACGTGAGGGTTATGGGAAGATGTGAAGAATAGAATGATATAAAAAGACGTACCCTGTAGTTTGGCCCCAGCATATGCAGATGTCGAGGTGCTGGGGAGATTATTGGTGGAGGAAGGGAGAGAGACGAGACGGGTGTCACGGGCTTGTCTGTCGGTTATCGTATTTTTTCTCTCGCCCAGCGCTGCGGTGGTGCTCGGTGATGGTGGTGCACGGCCACGAGAGCGTTGCGAGGCAGGACACAGCCAGAACGCGACAGGTAGAAAGCAGCACAGCAGAGCACAGCCCGGAAGCAGCGCCCGAAGGCCAATATTATTAGAAGAGACGACGGCCGAGGGAGCGTATTAGGTACGGGATTTTGATAGGGAAATGCTGCTGCCGCTAAGCCACTACAAGTAGAAGGGATATACCTTACTGCTGCTACCACTTGCTCTGTCGTCTTTGAATTAATTTGGATGATCAAAACAACCATTCTATCTCGTAACACACCTCGTGGCATCACAGGCATTCTTATTCAACACTCAATCCGACTTCCGAGGAGACCCTTGACTGCCGTTGATTTGTTCCCCGCCAAGTCGAGGCTGACGAGACAAGCTGAAACAGCCAGACGAGGCAGAAGGTCGAGACTCGCTCACGCATGCCCCGATCAAACCCTCGACCTCTCCCACCCATTATTCAATCACGTCTCCCGCCAGAGCCGCAAGAAACGCCCCGGCCATTCTCTCACTTCGACTCGTCGTCTCATCGTCTCACTACTACCACCACTCTCTCACACAAACACTCCCCTCGCCAATCTCTCCGACTCCATTCATTCGCTCGCTACCGCTTGCTGTACTACCCATCACAGCCAGCCATAAGCCGCCCACCAGAGCAGAGCCGCCGAACCGCGACCGCCGCGCACCCACAGCCATCCCATCCACACACCACCCACCCACCCGCCCTCCTCCACCCTTCGCTCAGCCCTGTCGCAACGGCTGCTGTCACCTCTTTCCACCGCACCTGACCCTGCCCGCCTTGCCTGGCCTTGCCCTCGACTCGACACCTGACCGGACTACCTGACCTGCCGCTGTCACGCCCGCCTTGTCGCACCATTCACCTCCCACTTCCACTTTCAATCCCACCACTTCGGTCGCCTTAGGGCGGCCCTTCACAACCGCCAAAATAGCCTCTGCAAAGCAACAGTACCGCACCTCGCTGCTCGGGGCTGGCGGCGACAACTACAAACCTCTACACAGCAATTCCTTCAGCGTAGAGGACCGGCGAAACATCTACAACCCCGGAGGCTACCACGACCGCGAGGGCTTACCCACCACGTCCTCGGGAAATGGTCCAAAACGCAGCTGTTGGAGGAGCATGATGTGGCTACCAAACTCGCGCTGGACATGGTCCTTCGCACTCATCGCCCTCTTCCAGGCCATCATTGCCCTCGCGATCGAGGGTTATGTCTTTGGCCAGTTCGAGGTCAGCTTGAACGAATTCTCACACGGAACGAGCGCTTCACACTCTGTTCCAACATACCTGGCGTTGTTCATCTTTGGGTTCTTGTACCAGCTGGTTCTGGTATACGATGCGCTGCGCGCGAAGAACACCATTCAGGTCATCGGACTCTGCATGTACAATGCCGGCATGCTCATCTACTCCGGCGTGCAGTTGACGCAGGTCAAGGAAGCCGTCGACGCTTTGCTGGTCCCTGAAGATGGCGGGCCTGCTCAGATCGACTTGGATATTTGGGATAAGCTCTACTACTTCCTGCTCGCGTGCCCTTGCGTGATTGCTCTGGGCACAATCTTGCTCAGTGGTGTGGCTTGGAAGCTCTACCGCGAATTCGCATGGACAATCTACAAGAACATTTCTGCCGATCTGAGGCTCAAGCGGCGATACTTGACCTTCCAGGTAAGAATCCAACACTCCTCTTCACACAACCAACCCCCGCTAACACCATATCTTAGATCTACATCGCCCTCCTCAAATTCGACTTCTTCTTCTTCCTCGCCTTCACTGTGCAATTCCTCGTCATCGTCGGCTCCAACTTCACCGACTTCGAATTCTACCTGACCATCGTCGCCGTCCCGGTAACGGTATGCTTCCTCCTCTTCGCCGCCTTCGTCACCCGCCGCGAATCCTACATCGGCCAAGCGATCATGATCGTCGTCTACTTCGCCGCCATGGCCTACTTCATCTTCAAGCTGGTGCGCATGTACGACAAGGGCGACATACAGAAAGTGCGCGAGTACCTGCCCGCGCGCAAGGCTCTGACGGTTTTTGCGGTTATCACCATCATCCTGCTCATCGCCACCATCGTCACGGCGTGTTTGTGCACGAGGAACTTCAACAAGGGCCTCAAACCGCACATTCAGAAGCGCAAGGTCGAGAGCCCCGACGCCGCGAAGCCTTCGCCCTATGGCAATGAGGACTTCCATGGCCCCGCGCATCCGCTGGGCCAGATTCAGAATCGCATGACGATTGATTGATTGGCATTGGTCTGATTTTGATGAAGAACGAACCGACGAGGAGAAGTTTTTTCTTTTTAACGCAGCAATTTCTTTTCTTTTCTTTTCTCTTTGTTTTCTTTGTCATGCGGGTCGACGGGTGTTTTATTTTGGATACTTTCCTCATTCGACGGAGTTTTATGGGAGATTGCGCCTGACGGGGAAAGCTGCTTTCCCCTCAATTAAGGCTATGCGGATAGATACCACCTTTTTCTTTTTTTCTGTTTTCCTTGCTTTGTCATATGCTGTGTGTACATTCTTCATGACGGCCTTGACGCTCGGTCCAAAAATGTTCAAAATTTCAAAGTCACAATATGTGTCACTGTACATACATAAGGTGCTTTCCTACCTCCCTAGCCATTTCTCCCACATTCTTTTCTCTCCCTGCTCGGTAGGTCTGGCTGCTCATGGCTACATGTATGTGCCCACCAGCACACTGCCAGGTTTCCCTTGCAAGAGACTGCTGTCTAGAACGAATAGATAGATGAAGACATTGTCAATGGCAAAAGGACTCGCGAGCCTCTTCCTCCCCCATCATGTATTTTTCTCCCGCATGGAAAAGCATCATCATTACCATCATCATCGGACACGCGGTGAGAAGGGTTCCGAGGTAGCTACCTTATATTCACACATACAGGCCCCTTTGCGAAAGGAACCTTCGGGGCCTGCATACTGCGCGAGAGTTTGGGGAAGTGGCGATTTGCATGGTAGTAGCTTACGTCTTGAATCTGGTTTGTGCACAGTGAGTGAGAGAGGGGGTTATTCGGTCATGGTTTGTTTGACTAGGTATTTTTATGGCGAGAAATGACGACTTGCAATAACTATGGCTTTCTTGGTGAGAATGCCTGGTCGCGTGATCTACGGGAAGTGCTGGGCTGGGCTGGGCTGGTGTGCTGCTTCACGTCCACGTCCACGTGCGAGTTTTCGAAATCTTGCTGAGTCGCCGCGCGAGGCCCTTTATGAGCTCTTGCAGTGTCCCTGTTGAATCTGAATGGTTTTGACTATACGCCTTAGGCAGTGGTGTATATACATAGTAGTTGGGTATCTTTCTCAAGTTCTCGCGTTCCTGACGATCATGCCCGCCTGGCTCTGCGGCCCACTTTTCTCAGAGCATACCGAAATTCCGGACGATCCCCGTTCGGGTGATGGCTGACTTCACGTCTTGTCGTGCTGGTGCTGGGTGCTGTGTTTGGCGTGGAAAACCCATGATTATTATTTGTTGAGCATTAAAACAATGGTTCTAATGAGTTGATTCCGGTGTGTGAGGTTGAGGGTGCCATTTTGGGATCATGTGCTTCGCGTGCAGTCGGTTTGTGGCCATGAGCCAAATGCGACACTGAGTGCAGTGTCTTTGAGGAGGAGACCTTGAGGAATCAGAAGTTTGCTTTTGTGAGAGTATTCTGAAAAGAAGTCGAGATATGTTGTCGCTGACTTGGGGACAGAAGCGCTGAAGAGAAGGGCCGTCCAAGATTTTCCACTTTGGCGCGAGCAGCGATGCCACGCCTTGAGCGATGCCCCTTTGGAGATTGAAGAGGATGCGAATGGTGAGTAGATGCCACCGGAAGAGAGAAGAGCTGTCTTGAATCATGTCCAGGAATGGAGACGCATCTGGAAGGAGGCGACTTTTTGCGACAGCCGATGCTGGAGCCCCACCACCAGAAAAGAATCTCTTCCCTCGAGTGGTGACCTCTGCGAGATGCGAGTAAATGCTGCCAGAAACGAGAAAGACCGCATTAGCCATCATCAAATACACGTGATGTATCTGGATGACTTCTTTCTTTTCTGTGACAGCCGATGCTGAAAGCCTTGCCACCAAAAGCCACTTTCACCGTCGCCCAGCAACCTCTCATGCACGCGACAAGGCTGAGCACTCAAGAACACTGCCACAACAACAATCTCGATTGTATGAAAAAGTACAATAAAGAAAAATGAATAATAATAAAAAAAGATCCCGGGCCCGGGTAGGTGTGTCCGAAGACCACCTATTTTTTATACACCGCGTAGTGTTTGGCAGCCGACTGCCTCTGTGGGAGAAGAAACAACCACGATCTAGCCGGGATTCGAACCCAACGTCTCCGTCACAGCCGGACTCTTAGGTGCGAAGAGAGCGCACAGCCTTCCGTGGGGCGCCTTAACCATTAGACCACTCCCCTTGGGGTTCACGTGACTGTTTCTTCTCGTGCCAGAGACTGCGAGTTTTACATTTATCTACTATTGACGGCCTGGGGCACGTGATGGGGTGGGAGTGGGACTTAGGTGGTGTTGGAGTTGGGTGTTGGTGAGGGTTTGGTGGTGAGGTGGGTCTGATGGGTCTTCTGGTTGTTGTAAGTGAAAGTCATCATCTTAGCGAAGATCTACCATCCTCATCTAGTGGCTAGTCGCTGAGAGTGTCTGTTAGATATTGATACCTCTGCTGCTTTTGGGTCTTCACACTTTTGAGCTGTTCGGTCGCAATCTTCTCGTCGCGGACTTGTCTCTTCTCCAGCCTCTTGGTCGCACACAACTGCCCACACAATCCTGCTTGTTGTCAGCGTCATATTGAGCCTATCTGTATCCTGACTTCCGAAAGCGGCTGCTATGCTCATCACTAAGCCCTCTCAACACAACACCACACCTATTGACTTCGCTTTTCGCACACACAACAAATTGCTCGACTAACATTCTGCTTCGCCAAGTTCATCATCCGTACACTACCTATTCCCATCATCACATCGTGTTCACCTTTCTCTCATTTCTTCCGCTTGCACAACGAACTACTCGCACGAGCATATCGACATACCAGCAGACAACTCTTGCACAATTGCGCTTCAGCATCACACCAATCTCTCGCCCTCTTTTGAAGCGCACAACGGAACGCTAGCAAGAGCATATCGACGCACCAGCAGACAGCTCTTGGTCCCCTAACGCTCTACTTCACCGATTCCATCTTCCTTACACTATTCCGCCTCAGCATCACACCAAACTCTCACCTCCTCTTGACGCGCACAGCTTAACGCTCACTCAAAAGCATTTGAGACCAACAGACAGCGCTTCGAAAGACAACCTCCTCGCGCTCCACTCTGCCGAGCTCTGTGCGCACTCCCTTCAATACAAAATCAGACCCACTCCTTGCTTCTCGCATGATACGCATGGTAGATCGCTCACCGAAGCGCATGAAACAATCCGGCAGACAACTATCTGATAGCGAATCGTCTCCTGCTTACTTCGTCGGGCTCATCACCACGCACTTCGTCTCAGCGCTACATCGACCTTCGTCCTCCCTTGACACAGACAACGAGCCTGCCGCATGTGCAAAGCCGTAGACCAGCAGCCAAATTCTCGATACGTGATCACATCCTGCTCTGTTTCGCACCCCGCCACAGATTGCTCAACACAACTGCGCCAATATCTGGCCGCTTCATCTTGCGATGACACCCACCGGTTCGGACCCGATGTATACACTCGAGAAAGCTATGCAGAATATGTCCCTCGGAGGCGTTTCTACCGAGCAATCCATCACCGATATGGCAAACGCCGACTCGGACTCGATGCATATACTTGTGAAAGCTATGCAGCATCTCACCATCGGAGACATTTCTACCGAACAATCAGCCACCGACATGGCATACATATGTCGCATCGGTCTCGATGGAGCACACCGGTTCCACCTCGACGAAGCGCAGTGACAATTCTGCGCAAGAACTTGCAAGTGAACATACTTCTAACAAGCATACAGGTGAATGCGAGCCCTCCTTGAAATCTCGAGCATATTATCAAAGCGTCTCTTTCATTCTACTAACAAGTCACAGCTACCAACGCCACCCTCGACTCCACGGTCACCTTTGCCACGATCTCTTCTACCGCAATCGCCACCACATCCTCTCAAGCCAGACCGCCCCTCCTCACCATTCCACAAGAGTTGCGCAACCAAATCTTTTCGTATGTCTACAAAACCGAGACTTATCGAGGCATCATTCATTCTGGCAAAATCCACCCATCCTTTGACTCGATTCTTGCCTGTCGCCAATTGTACACCGAGTTCATGGAGATGTACCTGCACGTTTTCAACAGCTACTGGCCCAAGAATCGCATGCTTATCACTGTCTACAAAGCCAATGCAATCACGACTGCAATTAGATATCTCCGTCGCAATTCGGAGGCAGGTTTGCGTTGGTTACCACGGCTCGATATCTTATGTCTGGACACCCAACCCGACCTTGCCTGCCAGGCCCACGAACCCTCACTTGCACACAGCTCCTCGTTTGCGCGATACGTGAGTTCAAAGTTCATCGATATTCTGGACAGCTACCAACGGGCGAACAAGATTGGCGATCCGTCTCGGGGTCGTGGGCTAAGCTTTGACTGTATTGCCAGCATGCTCACGTTCCTTCAAGTTGAGATGAATGATCCGTTTTGGAAAGATGATTCGCTTGACCGCAGACGCATATTTTGAAAACACCGAGGGAGCGCTTGCTTGCAGTTGGTCCAGCGCCCGGGAGTCAAGATAATCAGGGAAGCGAAGTGAACACGCCTTGCTTGCTCAAAATCTCGAGCTCGTGGTGGAATCGGAGCACAATGGAGCATGCGCAGAACACTTGGCAGCAAGAGAAACAGGCATATACTCGAGCTTGTGATCTCAACTCTGGATGTTGAAGGCATACACAGCACTTGTAAATATGGGTAGTGGTAGTTAGTTTAGTCACACTACTATCCATCACTCTGTTCCCACAGAACAAAATCACCTAGTCACAACTCAGTACGAAGCCTCACAACCCTCGATACCGTTCACCTTTCGGAATTTTGCTGCTTCGTACATGACTTCTCCCAGAGCCGACAAGTCACACAACATAGACGCTTCCAGCTTGTAGACCGTTACACGAAACCCAATGGATGATTTGTATGCCTCCATAGTGTCCTCAAGAACACAATCTTCGAAGCCAATGCATCTTTCAACAGCAGCCATCATGCTCTAACGACGGTGCGAAAGTTCCGCGACATGAGTAGAAGACGGAATCGAGTTGTTTTTGCGACCGTTGCCGCTGGCACGACGTAAAGCCTGATGAATTGAGAAGAAACGCTGAGAGACGTAGTCAAGGAGAAAAATTCGCATGGTGAATTCGATCTATCAAAAGCAAGTGTAGTATTACCTCCCCAATTATCAAGAGGAAACCCAAACGAATAACCGATTTTGTGTGTTCCATGGAAACGGTGTTGTTCCCCAACGCCAACGCTAGTCTATGTAAAAGTCTCCGAACAAGCAAGGAGTGAAGAAAAAGGGTATCGCAAGCTTTGCAGAAACCAGCAAAATTTCACATCCAGCTGGGATGGAATGGTAAAAATCCAAGAGAAAGGAAAATCGTGTGATCGTCCCGACCAAAGAAGAAGAAAGGAATCCAACCAAAGGAAAAGAAACCAAGAAAGGAAGAGGAAGGGGAGTCGTGATGTCGTGATTAAAAGAGATGTTTCTCCGGTCTCTGAAATGTTGCCTGTGTGTGAAATGTTGTGATGGTGATGAAGCTGATCACCAGAAGTGAAGAATTTTCGAGCTCACAGGATGCTCTCAATATGCGATCTCGGCTTCAGCAACTAGCGGACAGGCAGAGTCGGCATGGCCATAGCCTCAGGACGGACAGTGGTCCTGGCAGCGCGGCTGGTTTCGCGGTCGGAATATCCCGGCGGCGGCGCATCAAGAGTGCTACTGCGTGCGAGGCGGGTGCCCTGTCTGGCGTAGGCGGGAGCATAGTCTTCTTGCGGCTGCGGTTCGGCTGAGGGGTTAACGAGGCTGCGCGGAGCGAAGAAAGATGCAATGTCGTCTTCGACGTCGGTGTTGAGGACGGCAGATGCGACGGATTCGCGGCGACGGTCGGCGTCGGGGGTTTGGTCGATCGGTGCAGCGGCGGAGATTTGCATCGGGACGCGCAGATCGATGGAGCCGCCGAGGCCGGCAGTCTGAAGAGACAGCGAGAGAGCGAGGATGTAGGTGCGGCTGATGAGGCAGGAGTGAAAAGTCGGCACGAAAGAGTGCTTCTTGCTCGGCAGCTCGATGGGAAGCTGCATCGAGGTGGTGTAGAATGGAGTTCCGGGCTTGTAAGTGGAGCTTGGTGCAGGAGTCCAGCGCTTGTCTTCCATGGAAGCAATGCTATCGCGGCGGCTGGCAGGCTCGCTGTCCTTCTCTGGCTCCTCGAGCCTCCATTCGTAGTTGCCCATGACACGGGTGGCAAGGTCAATGGTGTGACCGTGAACGTTCCTTGAAGCGTCGAATTCGCTGTCGGCCTTCTTGGGGAGGTCGTGGCGTGCGCTGGTGGCGTAGTAAGTGCGCGTCTTCAGCTTGCTAGCCAACTTGTCCAGACGTGGTGGCTGCTTGACGCCCTTAGCAGGTTCGAAGCGAAGCATCATGCTGGCATTGGTGGTGACACGGCTGAAACCAAGCTCCGAGTTTGCAGCAGGGAGCTGGGCGCTCTTGGGCTGGGCGACTTCCATCACCAGCGTTCCGAGCGGGCCCATGAAGAGACCCTTCTTGAGCTTCTTCTCCTTGCGCAGGCAGTATTCGGTCTTCGCATCGTCCTCGAGCATGCCTTGCACGTCAAGTGGAGGCGCCTCATCGACCGCGGGCACAATTCTGACTCTGCGTGCCTTGGAGCACACGTGGGTGCGCTTCTCGTCGTCACCGCTCAGCTTCGTGATGCGGGCGAAGATGCCGTATCTCACACTGGCCATCTCCGGGGTCATGTCGTCCAATGTGCCGTCCTTGTGAGACAATTCCTGATCGCCAAGCGAAGGTGGCAACTGGAGGTGCGCCTCTCTGACCATGGGGTTGTTGACCTTGTGCTTGCAGACTCTATCAAGCAAATTTCTGGGTACTTTGAAGACAAAGTCAAACTCGTAGGTCTTGCCGGCCTTGAGCGTGCGCTCTGCGCGCTCATCGGGGTAAAGGCGGTCCAAGTGCGGCTGGTTAAGGCGCAAGAAATTGTGGTACGCCTCTGAGCGACCACTAATCGCCGCGGCGGTGGTGTAGCGCTCGACGTAAGTCCTCGAGGTTCCTATGAATTCGATTTCGACATCGTCAAACTCAGTGTCGACGGCCGGCTTGATGATGACTTTCCCTTCGATCTTGTCCATAGTCGAATAGACCCTCCTGCGGCTGTTAAGGTGGATGTTGATCTCAGGCTTTGAGT
>MSJI02000074.1:10028-75495 GCA_001931905.2 Cladosporium sp. IMV 00045
CGAACCGCGACCGCCGCGCACCCACAGCCATCCCATCCACACACCACCCACCCACCCGCCCTCCTCCACCCTTCGCTCAGCCCTGTCGCAACGGCTGCTGTCACCTCTTTCCACCGCACCTGACCCTGCCCGCCTTGCCTGGCCTTGCCCTCGACTCGACACCTGACCGGACTACCTGACCTGCCGCTGTCACGCCCGCCTTGTCGCACCATTCACCTCCCACTTCCACTTTCAATCCCACCACTTCGGTCGCCTTAGGGCGGCCCTTCACAACCGCCAAAATAGCCTCTGCAAAGCAACAGTACCGCACCTCGCTGCTCGGGGCTGGCGGCGACAACTACAAACCTCTACACAGCAACTCCTTCAGCGTAGAGGACCGACGAAACATCTACAACCCTGGAGGCTACCACGACCGCGAGGGCTTACCCACCACGTCCTCAGGAAATGGTACAAAACGCAGCTGTTGGAGGAGCATGATGTGGCTACCAAACTCGCGCTGGACGTGGTCCTTCGCACTCATCGCCCTCTTCCAGGCCATCATTGCCCTCGCGATCGAGGGTTACGTCTTTGGCCAGTTCGAGGTCAGCTTGAACGAATTCTCGCATGGAACGAGCGCTTCACACTCTGTCCCAACATACCTGGCGCTGTTCATCTTCGGTTTCTTGTACCAGCTGGTTCTGGTATACGATGCGCTGCGCGCGAAGAACACCATTCAGGTCATCGGACTCTGCATGTACAATGCCGGCATGCTCATCTACTCCGGTGTGCAGTTGACGCAGGTCAAGGAAGCCGTCGACGCTTTGCTGGTCCCTGAAGGTGGCGGCCCTGCTCAAATTGACCTGGATATTTGGGATAAGCTCTACTACTTCCTGCTCGCGTGCCCTTGCGTGATCGCTCTGGGCACGATCCTTCTCAGTGGTGTGGCTTGGAAGCTCTACCGCGAATTTGCATGGACAATCTACAAGAACATTTCCGCCGACCTGAGGCTCAAGCGGCGATACTTGACCTTCCAGGTAAGATTTCAGCGCTTCTCTCCATACAACCATACCCAACTAACATCACCTTCAGATCTACATCGCCCTCCTCAAATTCGACTTCTTCTTCTTCCTCGCCTTCACCGTGCAATTCCTCGTCATCGTCGGCTCCAACTTCACCGACTTCGAATTCTACCTGACCATCGTCGCCGTGCCAGTAACGGTGTGCTTCCTCCTCTTCGCCGCCTTCGTGACCCGCCGCGAATCCTACATCGGCCAAGCGATCATGATCGTCGTCTACTTCGCCGCCATGGCCTACTTCATCTTCAAGCTGGTGCGCATGTACGACAAGGGCGACATGCAGAAGGTGCGAGAGTACCTGCCCGCGCGCAAGGCCCTGACCGTCTTCGCCGTCATCACCATCATCCTGCTCATCGCCACCATCGTCACGGCGTGTTTGTGCACGCGCAATTTCAACAAGGGCCTCAAACCGCACATCCAGAAGCGCAAGGTCGAGAGCCCCGACGCCGCGAAGCCTTCGCCCTATGGCAATGAGGACTTCCAGGGTCCCGCGCATCCGCTGGGGCAGATTCAGAATCGTATGACGATCGATTGATCTGGGTCTGATATTGATGAGCATGAACCGACGAGGAGAAGTTTTTCCTTTATTTAACGCAGCAATTTCTTTTCTTTGTCATGCAGGTGCTCTACCAGGATGGGTGTTTTTGGATACTTTTTCTTCTTTTTATTCGACGGAGTTGCATGGGAGAATTGCCCGACGGGGGGAAAACAGCTTTCCCCTCAATCGAGGCTATGCGGATAGATACCACTTTTTCCTTCTTGTTTCTTTTTTGCTGTTATCTATATGCTGTGTGTACATTCTTCATGACGGCCTTTGACGCTCGGTTCAAAAATTGTTCAAAAATCTCAAAGTCACGATGTGTGTCGCTTGTCTATACCTTTTCTACATATCACTGCCCACCTATTTTTCTCTGTCCGGTAGAGTCTAGTGTACACGTGTTCATCGGCAACCTAGCGCCTCCATACCTACCTTCTATCTCTTCTCGAATTGCAGTTTTTGAACGAACAGAACAATTCAAGGAGAGCGTTATGGCCCGCGGCGTCTCCTCGTCTCTGTGTCCATCCCCTACAATGAGAGGAATCCTCATCGGTCGCGTGGTATTGGGGGCCTCGAGGTAGATAGATGCCCCTGCGCGAAAGAAGCCTCGGGATCTTCGTGGTCCGGCTTTGCTGCTGGCGAGCTTGGGAGATGATGGGATTTGACGATGCGGCTCTACGCCTGGATTTGCCTTTGTGCATGATGGAAATGTTTTTTTTTTTTCCCTTTTCCGGACGCGTTTTGACTGACTACACAGTACATCGATCCGGGCGAAGATGACGACTTGCAACCTTCTCTTCTTTCTTGGAGATGAATTGCCTGGTCGCGTGACCCATGGGAAGTGCTGGGCTGGGCTGGGCTGGGGCTGGTGTGCCTCCCTTCACGTCCACGTCCGCGTGCAAGTCTTGAGAATCTTGCTGCATCGCCGTGCAGGGTCGTTCGAGAGTTCCCGCGGTGTTTTTCGATCAATCTGAATGGTTTTGAGCATAGATTAGGCAGTGGTATATCTATAGTTGGGAATATTCATCGTGTTCTCGTCCCTGACGATCATGCCATGCCCGCCCGGCTCTGCGGCCCGCTTTTCTCAAGAGCATACCGAAATTCCGGACGATCCCCGTTCGGGTGATGGCTGACTTCACGTCTTGTTGTGTGTATGCTGGCTGCTGTGTTTTGCGTGGAAAAAACCATAATTGCCGTTTGATGAGCGATGAGTTGTTGTCCCGATATGTTGAGTTCTGATGTGAGAGGCTGATGGTGTCGTTTTGGGATTGTATGCTTCGCGTGCAGTCGGTTTGTAGCCATGAGCCAAGTGCGATAGGCTGTGCATTGCCTTTGGCGGAGAGGTCTTGAGGAATGAGAAGCTGAGTTTGTAGATGTCTCAAGAGAGATGGTCATGCTATGGTTTCGCTGACTTGGTGACAGAAGAGCTGAGGCAAGCGGCCGTCCGAGGCTTCTTAATTTGGCGCGAGTAGCGAGCGATGCCACGCCTTGAGCGATGCGCCTTTGGAGTCTGAAGAAGATGTTAATGTGTGAGTAGGGACTCTTACGGAAGAAATGGAGCTGTATCAGTCATCGTCTGAAGACCGAAAGGCGTTTGGAAGAAAGCCCCTTTTTGCGACAGCCGATGCTGGAGCCCTGCCACGAGGAGAGAATCTCCACCCTCGACCGGCGACCTCTGCGAGATACGAATAGATGCTGCGAGAAAGAAAAAAGCCCACGTTAGCCATCTTCAAATAAAAAAAGATGTATCTGGAGGACTCTTTTTTCGCGATAGCCGATCCTGAAGCCCTGCCAAAAGCCAATTCTCGCGGTCGCCCAGCAACCTCGCACGCACGCAACAAGACTCAGCACTCAAGAACACCACCAGTATCAAAACCTCCGTCGTATGAACAAATACAATAACAAAAAAGAACATTTTTTTTTTTTAAAAAAAAAGGATCCCGGGCCCGGGTAGGTGTGTCCGAAGACCACCTATTTTTTATACACCGCGTAGTGTTTGGCAGCCGACTGCCTTATAAGAGCGCCCATAATCACGATCTAGCCGGGATTCGAACCCGACGTCTCCGTCACAGCCGGACTCTTAGGTGCGAAGAGAGCGCACAGCCTTCCGTGGGGCGCCTTAACCATTAGACCACTCCCCTTGGGGTTCACGTGACTATTTCTTCTCTTGCCAGAGACTGCGAGTTTTACATTTATCTACTATTGACGGCCTGGGGCACGTGATGGCGTGGGAAGGGGACTTAGGTGGTTTTGGAGATGGGTGTTGGTGAGGGTTTGGTGGTGAGGTGGGTCCGGTGGGTCTTCTGGTCTTTGTAAGTGAAAGCCATCATCTTGGTGACGATCTATCATCTTCATCCTGCGACTAGTCGCTGAGGGTGTCTGTTAGCTACTGATGCATCTGCTGTTTTCGGGTCTTCGCACTTTTGAGCTGTTCGGTCGCAATTTTCTCGTCGCTGCCTTGACGCTTCTCCAGTCTCTTGGTCGCACACAACTGCCCACACAACACTGCTTAATGCCAGCGTCATGTTGAGCCTATCCGTATCCTAACTTCCAAAAGCGGCTGTGTTACTTATCACTAAGTCCTCCTAACACAACACCATACCTATTGACTTCGCTTTTCGCACACACAACAAATTGCTCGACTAACATTCTGCTTCGCCAAATTCATCATCCGTATACTACCTATTCCCATCATCACATCGTATTCACCTTTCTCTCATTTCTTCCGCTCGCACAACGAACTACTCGCACGAGCATATCGACATACCAGCAGACAACTTTTGCACAATTGCGCTTCAGCATCACACCAATCTCTCACCCTCTTTTGAAGCGCACAACGGAACGCTAGCAAGAGCATATCGACGCACCAGCAGACAGCTCTTGATCTCCTCACGCTCTACTTCGCCGACTCCATCTTTCTTGCACTATTTCGCCTCAGCATCACAACAAACTCTCATCTCCTCTTGACGTGCACAACGGAACGCACACGCGAGCAGATCGACGCACCAGCAGACGATTCTGGGCCTCCTCACGCTTTACTTCGCCGACTTCATCGTTCTTACACTATTCCGCCTCAGCATCACCTCAAACTTTCATATCCAGTTGACGCGCACAACTAAACGCTCACTCAAACGCACCCGAGACCAGCAGACAGCGCTTCGAAATACAACCTCCTCGCGCTCTACTCTGCGGAGTTCTTTGCGACCCTCCTTCTCCCGGTACAACATCAGACCCACTCCTCGCTTGATACGCACGACAGATCGCTCACTGAAGTGCATCGACAAAATCAGCAGACACCTCTTTGATCGCGTAGGGGATCGCCACCTGCCCTACTTCGCACCCCGTCATAGCTTGCTCAACACAACTGCGCCAATACTTGGTCGCTCCATCTTACGATGGCGCACACCGACTCGGACTCGATGCAAAAACTCGAGAAAGCTATGCAGCGTATGTGCCTCGGAGGCATTTCTACCGAACAGTCCATCACCGACATGGCAAACGCCGCCTCAGACTCGATGCGAATGCTTGAGAAAGCTATGCAGCATCTCACCATCGGAGACACAGCTACCGAACAAAATCTTTCGACGGCAATCACTACTACGTCCTCCTCTCAAACCAGACCATCCCTCCTCACCATCCCGCAAAAGTTGCGCAACCAAATCTTTTCGTATGTCTACGAAGTCGAACCAGGCCGCATTGATTCTGGCGACTCCCACCCATCCATCGACTCGATCATCGCCTGCCGCCAGCTGTACAACGAGTTCAAGGAGATGTACTTGCACGCTTTCCACAGCTATTGGCCCGAGAGTCGCCTGTACATGAAGATCTTCAGCGCCAATGAAATCACGACCGCGATAAATGGACTCCGTCACGCCCCGGGAGCAGGTCTGCGTCACCTCCGGCAGGTCGGAATTTTCTGTATGCCATTATCCATCGCATTCGAATATCGTGAGGGCGTCTGGGTTGGTACTAGACATTGGGTGTATAACCAGACTTTCGTTCGGACCTTGGTTGCCGGGCCCACAAGCCCTCACTTGCACACAGGTCCCCCATTCGCGCAATATGCGAGCTCGAAGTTGTTCGATATCTTAAGCCGCTACCAGCACGCGAACAAAATCGGTGATCCGTCTCAGGGTCGTGGCTTGAGCTTCGACTGTATTGCCACCATGCTGACGGTCCTTGAAGTTGAGATTGACAATCCGCTTTGGGAAAATGAATCGTTTAACTGGAGATTGAGCAGGAGATACTGAGAACATTGAGGCAGCGCTTGCTTGCAATTGATTCAGCGTTTCCGGGGTGAGGACAATTGGCAAGAGTAAGCTCTCGCGCGTTTGCTGCTCGGAAACTTCGACCTCGTGGTGGAATCGGAGCCTGGTGGAGCATGCGTAGAGCACTTGACAGCAAGAGAGAACACGCATAGACTTGAGCTCGAGGTCGCAACTTTGGACGTTGGAATACGCCAAAGTAGTTGGGAGCAGGGTAAGAAAAAGCAAGGTAGGGAACAACGAGTAACAGCAATGAGTTTAGTGAGAATGCAATCGGTCATCCTTGCTCCAACTTCTGGGAATTAACCCTATGCCATCCGATTGGAGGCTTCGCCTTTTCTCACAACAGAGCCGAAAATTCACAATACTGACGAATGAAAGAGAAGTGAAATTGAATGTGTACGAGTCAAGAGAAAATGATGAATTTGATCTATCAAAAGCAAGTGTAGTATTACCTCCCCAAGTACTAGAGGAAACCCAAACGAATAACCAATTTTGTGTTCATCGAAACGGTGTTGTTCCCCAACGCCAACGCTAGTCTATATAGAAATCTCCGCATAAGCAAGGAGTGAAGAAAAAGGGTATCGCAAACTTTGCAGAAACCAGCAAAATCCACATCCAGCTGGGATGGAATGGTAAAAATCCAAGAGAAAGGAAAATCGTGTGATCGTCCCGACCAAAGAAGAAGAAAGGAATCCAACCGAAGGAAAAGAAACCAAGAAAGTAAGAGGAAGAGGAGTCGTGATGTCGTGATTAAAAAAGATGATTCTCCGGTCTCCAAGTGTTGTGTGTTCTGGAAATGTGTGCAGTGCTCAAGTCAAACTGCTTGGCTCACAGGATGCTCTCAATATGCGATCTCGGCTTCAGCAACTAGCGGACAGGCAGAGTGGGCATGGCCATAGCCTCAGGACGGACAGTGGTCCTGGCGGCGCGGCTGGTTTCGCGATCAGTGTAGCCCGGCGGCGGCGCATCAAGAGTGCTGCTGCGAGCGAGGCGGGTGCCCTGTCGGGCGTACGCGGGTGCATAGTCTTCTTGCGGCTGCGGTTCGGCTGAGGGGTTAACGAGGCTGCGCGGAGCGAAGAAAGATGCAATATCGTCTTCGACATCGGTGTTGAGGACGGCAGACGCGACGGATTCGCGACGACGGTCGGCGTCGGGGGTTTGATCGATGGGTGCAGCGGCGGAGATTTGCATCGGGACGCGCAGATCGATGGAGCCGCCGAGGCCGGCAGTCTGGAGAGACAGCGAAAGGGCGAGGATGTAGGTGCGGCTGATGAGGCAGGAGTGGAAGGTAGGCACGAAAGAGTGTTTCTTGCTCGGCAGCTCGATGGGAAGCTGCATCGAGGTGGTGTAGAATGGAGTTCCGGGCTTATAAGTGGAGCTTGGTGCAGGAGTCCAGCGCTTGTCTTCCATGGAAGCAATGCTATCGCGGCGGCTGGCAGGCTCGCTGTCCTTCTCTGGCTCCTCGAGCCTCCATTCGTAGTTTCCCATGACACGGGTGGCAAGATCAATGGTGTGACCGTGGACGTTCCTTGAAGCGTCGAATTCGCTGTCGGCCTTTTTGGGGATGTCGTGGCGTGCGCTGGTGGCGTAGTAAGTGCGTGTCTTCAGCTTGCTAGCCAACTTGTCCAGACGTGGTGGCTGCTTGACGCCCCTAGCGGGTTCGAAGCGAAGCATCATGCTGGCGTTGGTGGTGACACGGCTGAAACCAAGTTCCGAGTTTGCAGCAGGGAGCTGGGCGCTCTTGGGCTGGGCGACTTCCATCACCAGCGTTCCGAGCGGGCCCATGAAGAGACCCTTCTTGAGCTTCTTCTCCTTGCGCAGGCAGTATTCGGTCTTCGCATCGTCCTCAAGCATGCCTTGCACGTCTAGTGGAGGCGCCTCGTCGACCGCGGGCACAATTCTGACTCTGCGTGCCTTGGAGCACACGTGGGTGCGCTTCTCGTCGTCGCCGCTCAGCTTCGTGATGCGGGCGAAGATACCGTATCTCACACTGGCCATCTCCGGGGTCATGTCGTCCAGTGTGCCGTCTTTGTGAGACAATTCCTGATCGCCAAGCGAAGGTGGCAACTGGAGGTGCGCCTCTCTGACCATGGGGTTGTTGACCTTGTGCTTGCAGACTCTATCAAGCAAAGTTCTGGGTACTTTGAAGACAAAGTCAAACTCGTAGGTCTTGCCGGCCTTGAGCGTGCGCTCTGCACGCTCATCGGGGTAAAGGCGATCCAAGTGCGGCTGGTTAAGGCGCAAGAAGTTGTGGTACGCCTCTGAGCGACCACTAATCGCCGCGGCAGTGGTGTAGCGCTCGACGTAAGTCCTCGAGGTTCCTATGAATTCGATTTCGACATCGTCAAACTCAGTGTCGACGGCCGGCTTGATGATGACTTTGCCTTCGATCTTGTCCATTGTCGAGTAGACCCTCCTGCGGCTGTTAAGGTGGATGTTGATCTCAGGCTTTGAGTTGTGCGCAATGTTGCGCAGCTTGCCAGGGAATCCAGGCATGCCGGGCAGGTGAATGCCGCCTGCGGCATTGTTGTTCTGGTTGTGAGAAGTGGACATAGCGATGGTTTGGAGCTGGTACGGCTCTGCTTTATTAAATGAAGATGGAGGGGTATTGAACTAGTGATGGGGTGATGTCTTGGAAATGAGGTCGCACGCCAGGCTCGGCAGCGCCTCTCTGATCACACGAGCAGCAGGGTGTCGAGTTGACTCTTGCTGTGGTATGAATGGTAGCTGCTCCCCGCACGTCTTGATGCGACGGTGATAGGCAGAAGAGTAGGTACGTAGCGAAGGCTGTTCTTGACCTCGTGGGAGCAGACGCTGGGCGGAATAGAAATGAGCCACCTCATGGCAGGTGGCGAGCCTCGAAGGCTTATATATTCATGGCGAGCGTAACGCTGGTTCATGTTGACCTGCTAGATCTTAGGGCGCAACACGATGGCAGACACAGAAAGGGCACCAGTTGAGTCACTGACGAGCCAATTACGCCGTGATGCGCAAACTCCGATGCCAAAATCGCCAATGCCTTCCCCAGGCTCGAGCGCTAGCGTCGGAATGACTGGGGGCGTGCGGCCTTGCTCAAGTCAGCATCGGGGTACATCTCTACATCCACTTCAATTTCTGTGCCAGATCTGCCACAGGGCGCTGCACTGGTGATCCGCAGGGCGTGTGCTTGGTAATGTCCAGTTGTTTGCAGGCATGAATTCTACCAGCTGACCTACTTTGTCGTGTGCGGCTCTGCGCTTCCAGCATGTGATTCCGTCGTTTTTGACACACCTCCCGCCACGCACGATCCGGTGCCAGGCCATGTTTGGCAGGCGAACGCGTGTATAGCAGGCGCTCACGATGTGCTGTGTCATGGCGACCGCATAAGTAAAGAACACCCGGGTCGAGCAAGGCCGTGTGGATCTCAACAAACGCCATTCTCCCGTCAGCGTTGCCCCATGAAGTCTGGCGCTGCCCTCAGAAATGCCGTCCCAGGCGCGGTCCCAAGCGCTGGCAGAAACTTCTGGTGCGCCGCCGAACGCACGTGTTTCTTTTGCCCGGCATCGTGCTCGGTATACCGATTCAGGTTTGTGGAGGAGCACGAAGGGCTTGCCTCGACTTTGGGATATCCACTACGGAGTTGCGATCATGTTGCAATAGGTTCAGGCACGTCCTCGCCATCTCGTAGTGCCTGCACGCCATCACCGTATCCGACCATAGTGGCCGTTGACTTGCTGTTGCTCGGTGTCCGCGCCAGCGAATATTCCTGCCGGCATTCAAGGCGTGCTCGCACACCGCGGATTTGCTATACACACTTTGTCTTCGCCAAGGGTCGTATCCGCTTTATTTTTGCAAACGGCCTTCACGCCTGCTGCGAACGGACTTGGGCGTGGCTTGAGAACTGCGGAGCTCGCCACTGCCCGACATCGGCTAATTGCAACCCCAGAGTCGAGAACTCCCTAGACCTGCTGCCCATCGAGGTCCTCTCGGTCGTGTTTCGTTAGATTTATTACCGCATTAGGAAATCTTCTGCGGACGCAACGAGATGGCGAATTTTTTTCTTCGCTTGCCTCCGTCGACAATGTTGGTCCTTTTCTTGAAGGCAGATGGCAATTTGGAAGAAACAATTTTGCCATACTTTTCGCCCGAGCCTCTCACGTTGCAAACTTTGCGCTCGCAGCGAGTCAATCGCTTGTATCTCGCGAAGGTACCTCTCTGGGTGAAACGAAAGGAGAGCTGCGACGGAATGGCGTGCTCAAGCTCCAGCCCTGCGTGAATTCCGATTCCGTTGTCGATCATGATGTGAGATTTGTTTTGCTGAGAAAGCTGACGATGATCTTTGCCCGTCATAAGCGCGCTTTTCTATGGATCAGCTGCGCGTACATCAAGCTTGTTACGAATCAAGTCGTCTTTTGACACGAGATGTTGGTATAGACGTTGTCGCGACTTCGTAGATCATCTCACTCTGTGATCCGCTAAGAGATAGCGCGATGGTAAATGCTGGAGTGCGAAAGGGCTCGAGAATGCTCCACTTGCTTGGCGCTGAGCTAAGGCAAGCAGGCATACCTTAACTGCACTTCAAGGCATCGACAAGGCTGGTTTGTCTTTGATGTTTGTGCTGGCTGGTGTTTCTCTTCTGCGGATATCGGCGTCGACGATACGAGTCATGTTGTGGCGTGCCATTGAGGCAGCTGCGGATGACTGACGATATCATCGTGTGTTGAGCTCTATTTTCAGCTCAAGATTCTCCGTGTCGAGCTCTTCGACTCTGGCTTCGAGCTTATCGGCTTTGGCTTGGAGTTCATTGACTTGCTGCAGAGCTTCCTGGTTCTCTCGTAAGTGCTGGTACCGGCTCGAGAAATACTCCTTTTGCTTGTCTACACCGGCCTTCCGCGCTGCGGCGAGCTCGCTCTGGAGCCTCTCCAGCTCCGGCGCTTGCTGCCCGGGGGTGCCTGATGCCTGGGCGAGTTTCTCGTTCAGCCTGGCAATCTCGGAGTCATTCGCAGTCTTCTGAGCCAGACCGGTCTGTAACTCCTTGATTGCGCTGCTCTTCCACTCTTCTGCACCAGCGAGCAGCGAGCGCAAGTGCTGACTGACTTGCTTCTCCTGGACGAGCGCACGTTGGACCTCAGCGAAGCCCGCAGATTGCTGCGCCTGGGAGTGCTGCTGCTGCTGGTTGAGCCTCGACTCGAGCTCGGTGACCTGTCTCTGAACATCCGCTCTGGCCGTCTTCTCGCTTGCCAGCTCGTAATGAGCTTTGGTCAGGTCCGCAGTGAGCGACACCAGAGACTCGTCCGCGGCGGGGGCACCCTGGGGCTTGCACTGGCACAGGTCCTCGACGGCACGCTTGAAGTCTCTGGGCGAGACCACGTTGATGCCAGCCTCTGCCATCATGGCCCTGACAGAGTCGAACTGCTCCTGAAGGCGGTGCGCGGCCATGACAGTAGAGGCGTCGATCTCGGTGATCTCGACCTGACGAAGACGGCCCTTGAGACGGTTGTTCTCAAGAAACAGGTCGGTAGTCTTGTCGAAAGCTGCATCCCGTGCCGCCTTCAACTCTTCCGCTAGCGAGCCGACAGTCTTCTCGAGCGCGGCGATGGTGGAGCGCGAGGCTCTCTCCCGTTTCCGATGAGTGGCCTGTTGCTCCTCCATCCTCGCCGCGAACTGCATGTGCAGACGCCACTCGATAGGAGAGTCGGTGTCGCGTCGCTTCAGAGTGAAGAACACCTGCACCAGAATGACCGTGGTGCATACCAGGTACGGCAGGGAGCAGAGAGTGGAGGCCCAGTCCTCACTTGAGGCCAGAAAGATGCATGTGATGATGGCGGCAAGAGCCGTGACGATGTAGATGTTGTGGATGTTCTCCATGGTGGTCGTGGTGGTGGTTGTGGTGGTGGTGATTGGTAGTTGCGTTGGAGGATGAGGTGGTGGTGGTGGTGGTGTGGGTGTGTATGTGTGTGTGTGTGAGTGAGGGAAGATTTTTCGCGCCAATGGTATGTTTTCAACAATATCTCATTGTCGCGCCTCGTTACGGTCGCGGTGTGCCCGGATGATCCCGTTGTAAGGAAGGAGCGAGTTGAGGAAGGAGCGACCCCAGCGGGCTTGTGAACGTAAGTGAGGTGAGGCTTCTGACAATTCGCTTACAAGTACAGCACTCTGCGGTGATACCAGCGCCTTTGGTGAACAGAAACCACCGCATCTCATGGAGATCGATGTTCACTATTCACAAATACGTCAAAGGGATAAAGGGAGATGAACGCTTCTTTATCCTGTATCTCAATGGATCACTGCGTTTTGAGTGTACTGAAGTGGCTGGTAGTTGCACTGATATCATGGGGAAAGGATAGAGTCATGAACATGTATCTCAGTGGCAGCATACCGATTTGGGTACACCAGAGCAACTGATAGTTGCACCAAGGCTACGGAGACGAGATTGGTCCTGAAATTGTATCTCAACGGTAGCATTTTGGAAGGAGTATCAACGCGGCTGATACCTGCACCGATGCTACGGAAAACGGATCGACTTTGAGCTTTTATATCTCAACGGCAACATGTCAGTCTGGGAGCACCAAAGCAGCAGATATTTGCACCGATGCCTTGAAGAAAGAATCGATTCTGGTCTGAAAGGGTATCTCAACGGCAACATATTGGTTTAGGAGCACAAAAGCAGCTGATACTTGCAAGAACGTCACAGAGAAGCGTGGTGTCTTACACACCATCTCAATAGCAACATATAGATTTGGAAGCATCGAAGCGGAGGACATTTGCACCAATGTCACGGAGAAGCATCGTGTCTTGAACCTGTATCTCAACGGCAGTATGTCGATTTGGCTATACCAAAGCAGCTGGTATTTGTACGCATGCTATCGAGAGAACGAATTGTCTTGTATCTTTAGCGGAGCGATTGACATGTTCGAGCGATCGTTTGTTTGCATGACCTCTTTGTCAAGCTGGGATGTCTTGCCTGCAGCTATCCGCATCGTCAAACCGACAAATATGGTTGGCACGCCCTTGAGAAGGGTTTTGAATTGAACGGTGCATGATACTGGTACTACTCCCGACGACTTCACTCTGCCTCTACCTCTGCCTCCATTCTGATCCTCAGCTGAACAGCTTCCCAAGCTCTGCGCACGACATCCTCCATGACCGTGCCTCGCAGCTTCCTCAAAGCCTCGTCGATTGGCACCAGAGAGCTTCTGTACAACGCTTCTTCTTCGTCAACGCCGGTGCCTTCATGCCATATTGGCTCGTAGTACTTGGACTCCGTAGTAGAGACGTCCAGGAGTTCGTCTTGGCGAACTCGTTCCTTGATAGTGAGGTTTGAGGGAAAAGAGGGTGGAGGTCTGTAGATGCGGCCAGCGACTCCGGAATCGGTCCCAGCCTGAGAAAACGTGTAGGATTGTTCGACTTCCGGTGGCACTGTTTCGGCAGCATACCAGAACAAGAGATATTGTACTGAAGACGACAAGGGAAGTAGTTGCATCCAAATCGGCTCTGTGGCGAATTGAACGTGACCGTCGTCGGGGTCTGTCTGTCGGTGTTTGAATGGTAAAGGTAGCAGGCGGTTTCTGTAGCCTGTTTCTTCGAACCCTTCGCGTTCTGCGGCGTGGTAATGTGATTCGTTAGCGTTCTTGCGGCCTTTCGGGAGGAAGTAGTAGTGATCGCGCGAGTGGTAGCATAGAACGATGCGAGATGTGGCGAGGTGGAAGATCGCTACGCCGCCACTGACTGTGAGCTTCTCGCTTGGGTAGTTCGCGCATGTTGGCGCTGAAGCTGTCGGAGGCATCTTCGAGTTTAACTTTTCGATTTACGGATGTGGTTGTCCTGGCGTAAGCAGGTGTTGATCGGCATATGACTTGCAGGGGCTTGGCGGATGACTAACGGTGGCAATCGCCGGCATTATATACATGTTCACCAACAAGTGAAAAGGCATTCAAAATTGAAGTGAAGTTTAGAATCTGTTGGCTTTCATGGTTGATATACACCTGTTGTGGTGTTGCCACCGCCTCTAGGTAGCCATACGTCCGCGGGGACAAATAGTATGAATTTGTTTGTAGAAACACCTTTGCCCCCCGACGTGCTATCATCAATACTGTCAGCTAGTATTCGATGTAGGAGTACCTACCGGGGTCATGGTTGATGGTTTGCATCTTCCCAGAATCGTTCAGGTCATTTCGCAAGCATCAGCCTACCCAAGATGTTGCAATCAATCTTGATCCACTAAGAGCGACGTAGAGTATCTTCTCCGAAGAAGAGGTCATACGTCTTTCAATACGTTCAGTAGGGACTCACCGAGCGTCGAGATCGCTTCAAATATTGCTGGAACTTTTCGGGCAGGAGGAACAATTAAACAGGGCATTCATTCAAGTCATACATTCTCGTCAAGCGGCTGTGATTAACCTCCTTATCTCCTTTTCCTACCACCGTCTGCAGCGAGCATGAGCCCGTCAAAGATCTCGACAATGTAATAGTAGCAAAGGAAAAGTGGAACAACGATCCAAGCGCCACTGCAGATTAGTTTCATTTAGCCTCGATTCGATTTGAGATAGGGTATCGAGACTCATGAGGGTGATCACTTACTTTGGTATCAAGAAAACCATAATGTAATGAAACAAGCTGTTCTTCTTGATAAGGGGAAATCCCATGAAGGCATCGTTATACCCTAGGCGAGGTAAAGAAATGATCGTCAGCAAACAACATTTCTGAAGTCCGGTGAAAGGAAAAGAGACGACTTACAATAAAGCACAGATTTCATCACCGTAATCGCAAAAGTCGTATACCCGAGCAAACTCGCCACCGCTCCCCACCACCCATGCACTCTGCGCTTCTCGCCCACCGGGCCCAAGTAACCCCACACGCCCTCTCCACGACCCTCTCTCTGTCCGTAGGCAAAAATAACCCACAAGTACGCGAAATACGCGATCGTTTCGAAGACGTTCCCGAGTCCCTGCGCGCCCGTCCAGCCTAGTCCGCTCCAGTACGCTTCTGAGCTGTAGACGGGGTCGACGCGTCCGTAGAGTTCGTACGGGATGTAGAGAGGCCACGACAGTGAGCCGCCAGGCAATGTGTGAGGTCGCAGCATGATGTATCCTGAGTCCCAGATCACGAGGGGGAGACTGATGGCTAGCCAGGGGATTGCGACTGGGTGCGGCGCGTGGGACCAGGAGGGAGTGGATGGTGCTGTTGAGCTTCGCGTGATGGGTTTGAAGGATGATGAGGATGATGAGAATGATTTTGTAGGCGATGGGATCTTTTCAGCCATGCTAGACGAGGAAGGCTTTGGGATTGAAGGCGCTGTGTTATGGTTTGTGCTTGTTGTTGATGCGATGGAGGAGCGCGTTGTTCGCTTGGTGGGCGATTCGGTGGGAGGAGGGAAGTCCTTGGGGTGATTGCGTGTGCCGACCATGATTTTATATTGTCTGTTGTCGCAATGCGAATGCAGTTAGGGTGTATTTGTATTGAAGAAAATCGAGGATGATGTTGGAGGTGAGATTGGTATTTGGAAGGGAGGATCTCATCTGGAATGGCTACGTCAGGCGCAGGTCGCGAGTCCACTTCCCCAGAAAAACAAAGTCATCGAAGGTTTGTACACACTGGCCCGTGCTTTTTGTGATGGGTTGCCAAATGCGAGACATTCGTGTAGAATATACTCAGTGAGATAGATTTGGATAGAGCTGAGCTGGTGGTCCGCTAAGCGATAAGCCATTAATCGTAATGAATCGCCGGACATGTCAGATCATGCGCAAGACCCAGGTATGCGGATTTGCAGACACAATTGAAGACTACCTAGGTAGATATGTATACAGACTATATGTAGACATATGTGTGCAATATGTAATCTACATCGAATAAAGCCATTCAACCCTCTATACACCATTTTCACAACTCATCCCTCCCATTCTCCAAGTCCCCAACCTCCAAACCCCTCTGCCACCAACTCCAAATATTCAACCCGACCTTAACACCCCTCGTAACCGGCAAACCAGCATGCACCGTCTCCCTAATCCCCCTCCCCTCCTCATCGAAATTCCCCCAAAACACCGCCGCGCCCTTCCTAGGCCTAAACGAAACCCCCTCCCTCTCACTCCCACACTCCACAAACTCACACCACCTGCCCTCCTCCCTCCTCTCAAGCAGCGGGAACTCCGTACCGCCTCCCTCGCACTCGTCGCCAAGGTAGACCATGAACGTGCTCGCGCGGCGGGCTTCGCGACTCGCGCTGCTCCAGTCGTAGTGCTGCGCGTAGTGGCCGGAGACGTTGTAGCGCTGGGTCCAGAGGCGTTCGATGAAAGTGTTGGATGGCCAGCCTTGAAAGGCGAGGGCGCGGGCTTCGATGCATTGCACGAGGGGAGAGCGTGGGATGAGCGCTTTGTCGGATTTGCGCACGGAGGAGTCGCTGGTTTCCACGCCGGCGTTGAAGACGGTGGAGGGTTGCCATTTGCTTTGGCTGGTGGTTTGTGTTAATGAGATGGTTACGGAATTACTTAATGAGGATAAAAGTAAGAGTGGCGAGATTGGGTGATGATCTCAACTCACCTCAACTCAACCAGAGCGTCTGCCTCCTCTCCGCTCAAAAACCCATCAACGTAAATGACAAGCGGCTTGGTCGAATAAATATGCACATCGTATCCCGTCTCTTCACACTTCAGATCCAGATCCGGATAAACCAACGATTCGGTCCGCGTCTTCTGTGCTTTGGGAGCGGCAACAGGCTTGCTTCTATGTGTATCTTTCAACAAATCACCCAGTCCAGGAGCGCCTAGGAAGAAATATATCACGGAAGCTATCAGGGCAATTTCGGCAAGGGTGCGCCATCTGAACGATGGCGGCTGCGTTGTCATTCTCAAGAGGGTGGGAGGGTGGTGGTGCAGGTGGGTTATTCCCGCCTGAGCCCGCGAATTTGAGAGGAAGCAAGGGAGACGAATCTGCGAAGCAACAGCGGGCGGACGCGGCCTTGACTTCACTTCTTGCGTCTGCAGGCCTCGTCTATCAAGATACCTATTAAAGTATTATCGACAGACGCAGGATATCGAGATCTCTGTCCCAGAAATAGGACGGCTGTGCTGGATGTCTCGATGCAGCACCAATACGTTCTTATTCGCTCTCAATTCCTCGAGGAAGATGCATTTTCCAGTGGCGAACACGCACGAATTACAGTACATCATTCGGAACCAACACTGAAAAGGCGAAGAAAGTATAGTTGAAAACATTAATCAAAAGAAACGGCCGCGAGACCTGGTATCTGGGTATAATCACCATACTCTAACTACCGTTTGCCACTTCCACCAGACCTCAAGAGAGAACCAGTATCAGCGCAAAAAGTTCCCTCCTTAATTACAACACAAGAAAACAACCAATTCTTTCCCTCCAATTGCATTAATGGCCGAGTATCTCTCGTCGCCAAAACGCTAACAAGAGCTGTTTCAGAAGAGGCCACCGAAGATTTGAAATCCAAGAAATACGAGACACATCGCGCGTATTGAGAGAAATGACAGAGAAAAGGTGAGAATGTTCGGAAAAACGCCTTTGGTGGTTGTCGGTAAGAGAATATGAAATTCATTGTCCAGGGCTGTCGGTTCCGAAATTGATTTGTGGTTCTCCTCTTCGTTCTCTCTTTCACACAAAAACTTTCACCTTCCGTCCCATGCTAACTCGCCTGGTAGATCGCTAAGCCGGGGCTAAGCAATTTACAGGAAGAAAGCGGCGATGGCACCGACACCGGCGAAGAGGCCGGCGACGTTGACGGAGCTGGCGGCGCCCTCGAAGGGAGTGGTGTCACCACCGACGGAGCTGGGATGAATTGTTAGCTAATTATTCTGGTGGTTGTTAGGTTGCAAATTTGCAAGAACTTACCCAGTGCCAGAGGGCATGGCAGCACCAGCGGTACCAGAGGCGGCAGCAACGCCAGTGGGGGCGGCCATACCCTGCTCACCCTCACCAACGGGGTAGGGGGCAGCAGTGGGGGCGGAGCCGGGGACCATGGCGGAGCCGTAGGGCTGCTCAGCGGCGGGAGCCTCAGGAGAGGCCTCGGTCTCACCCTCCTTAGGGGCCTCGTAGCCAGCGGGCTTCTCAGCGGCCTCAGTGCCGGTGGGGACAGCGGCGGAGGTCATGGTCTGGGTCATGGCACCAGTCTCGGTGGCGGTGATGGCCTTGGTCTCAGTCATGGCCTTGGTCTCGGTGGCGGGGCTCTCGGGGCTGGCCTCGGAAGCGGAGCCAACGTCCTTGGGGGCCTCGTAACCGGCGGGCTTCTCAGCACCCTCGGAGGCGGCGGGGGTCTCGGGGGAGGCCATGGAGGAAGAGGGGGCAGCCTGGGAAGAGGCGGCCTCGGTCTTGGGGGACTCCTCCTTGGGGACGCCGTAGCCGGCGGGGGTCTCCTCGGCGGGCTTGTCGGCAGCGGGGGTGGAGGCGACCATGGACTCAGCAGCCGGGGCGCTGGTGTAGGGAACGGCCTGGTCCTCGTCGGTGCAGGTGGTGGAGGCCTCGGCAGCGGCGGTAGTGGAGGGCTGAGCAGCGACCTCAGTGCCGTAGACGTTCTCGGACTCGCCACCGTAGGCAGCGGGAGCGGAGTCGCCGTAGGCGGCCGGGGCGGCGGGCATGGCGACGACGGCGCCAATGAGGGCAGCGGCGATCAGAGTGTAACGCATTTTGATGGTGTTGATTTAGTGTTGTTGGTTAAAAAAGGGTTGGTAGAGAAGAAGGTAGGAAATTGAAAAGGTTCAGAGAATGACTGGTGGTTGGTGGTAAAGAAGGGACGACCGAGGTCAATTACAAGATGTAAGAAGCACGTGTGGTGTGTAGTTTGGTAGTTGAGTGCGTGAGGGAAGAAGAGGCAGTGGTGAAACGCATCGCAGCGCTTATGTATGGTTTGGCATGAGTGAAGCATGGCGGCCTCAGTCACGCTCCAGGCCACCCCCTGCCTGGCTGTCTGTGCCGGGACAATCTACAATCGGACCAAGGGTCCGTCCACTCCTCCCAGGCTAACGAAACCGCAATTTCCGCCAACGGCCTCCAGCGAGCGGACGTGCGTGTTAACGGGCCTGTCGACCTCTCGTCACATGTGATCGTCACGGCGCCGTGGCTGTCGGCGGTGTCTTGAGGTGATATCGGCATTATTCACTTACATTCGTGTGAAAAGCGAGGGCGATTTCACACGCTCAGGCTGCTGCTGCATTCACAAACACGCTGAGCGCCAATTCCGCGCCTGCCTTGTCAAAACACCATGTCTGCCCTCACTCACTCGAACATCAATTGTGGAGGAGATACCCAGCTTGAAACGCCATCTTGCGCAGGAACAGGACTAGCGCCAGCGCCATGCCGACTCTAGCGCTGCGCTGTTGAAGGGCCCGGGCTGGGGTCGATCGCACTCGCTACGCCGTCTAAGGGGGACGGCCAGCCATTCACATCAATGACAGGGCGAGCGTGTCTCGCTCTCCTACGTCCACTCACACCTCGCTGCGGTGAAGAGGAGCAGTGCGACGTCAGTAGTGCAAATGGCTCGTCGTGGGGTCTGGCCGCCGGACAGACGCTCAGGACGGTCTGACGCGCGTTGTGCCCGTTGATCAGTATAAGGGATACACATCCAGCGAGATCCTGGTGGAGCATCCTGCCCGAGGCTGTGCAACCTCAGCAAGGAGATGGTTGGAAATCCTCATCTGCGAGACTCTTTTCTGTTTGACGCATTCACGGCATCCAAGTGGTCCCGGTCGAATGGTCTTGGACTAGCATCTCCATGTTGTTTGTTCCCTCGTCCATCCGTCTGAAACCCGCCGGTCGCTGTCGCGTATAGCTTAACTTTGGCCTCAAATAGTTGTCCCATCCGGCTCGCCATCGAACACCAACATGCCCATGCCGCCGTAACCGATGCAGCCAGATCAAGCCCACGCACAGTCCCAAGTCGCAATCTCTAGACATGATAGCAGGCTAGGGCCGCCATGTAGACCGCACCGCGCCTCCGCGTGAAGCTCTCCAAGAAACTGGGAGCCCACAAGAAATGCTCAACCCTCAAGCCCTCATTTGGTTGTATTGCTGCACAGCCTTGTGCGTGTGTACTGCACGACATGAACAACGAGCCTGTAAGATTACGAGATGCATCCTTCCCCAGAAAACGACCAGACAAACACCGAAGCCATTTCGTTTGCCGTCCCTGGGGGCGCGTGCCGCCGGCATCCTTTCTATACATAAAATCGATAGTCGATTCTTCAAGACATCCAGGCCACGCAAGCCCACCAAGCCTCCCTTTCGACTCTTCCCAGTTGGCGATAGCGTCGTCAGCCATTATAGCCTTACATGAGTCGTTCATCGCCTATCATCAATAATCCTCACCCATCGAAAGCCATGCCAGATCGCGCTCTAGCGCCTTGTGTCTCAATTCAATTCCTCGCAATCCCATTGCGCAAGCTCTCTCTTTGGTCAATTTGCTCCTATTCCACAAGCGCTTGTGTCTGACCTTTTGAGAGAGGCACAAGTTCTTGTCCTCTTGTCATCGTCGTCGTCGTCGTCGTGGCCGTCTCTTGTCCCGACTCCTTTCTGAAGATCAAACTCAACGCTTCTTCCAACCACCCCAAACCCGCCTGCGCAGGAGGAAACAAACCCATGTCCTTGTCGACCTTGCGAAGCCCGTTAATACTCCCTTCTCGATCGCACGATTAATTGATCGCCCTTTACAAATCACCATTCTGTTTCGAAAACACCAGCCCTCGCCGATCCCGAATGTCACCCGTCTTTTACCACGCGCCACTTCTCATCTACTAGACTTTCCTGCTCTTCATCAAACTCTAATATTCACACAGCCTACTTCACCTACTTTGCTGCATGCGCGATCTCATCATCGTCATCGTCAATCTTGTACCGTCCCTGCAGTGAAACGGTGCTGCAAATATCACCAAACCCAGAAATAGCCATCGAGTCACATTGTATGCGAAACAGCATGCACATCATCGCCCTGCCTATAGCACACGCATCCCAGCACCCGCGAGACCGTTACATCATCCCTCTCCCAATCTACGTGTTGCACGTAACGCGTCCCTCGTGTGTTTCGTCTCAGATGGAAAACATGGCAATAGCAAGGAAGACCCCCAAAAGACTTGGTCGCGAAGCCCGGAACGAAAGGTAGAGTAGGGACAATCGGCACATACATCGAACCTTGTTGCTGGGTTTGGCAGACTTGACGCCAATATTGTCGATGACCCGAGAATGTGGTTTCATCGTTTTTCGTCAAGATGAACACGATGCCGTGAAAGTCTTCGAACCGTCATCCTTTTCCATACACAACCCATCGCGAGCTTCATGTCTACACTTGACCCGCAGACGTCCAGATAAATCAAGGTCCCTGCGACGACTGCGTCACATTAGACGGACGCGAACAAGACCTAGAAACCAAGTCCCACGGACAAAAAGGTGAATACGCTCGCGTTGACATCGTGGGCTCTTCTATCCCCTATGAGCACCTTCGCTCTCTAGTACTACTAAATTACTAAGTGATATGAAACCGTGCTATCGGATCTATATTTATAATAAGAATAAGTCCACGTCTAGATCGTAGTCTTACCCGTCACTCCTCGTGTGAATGTGTGCACGTTTGTGGACAAATGCGTGAAGAACGATCAAGTATCTTGGGTCATTATAAGATGGCCAATCGATCTCATAAACAATCGCGGATACGATCTATAGTCAGTTGAACCCAGGCTTGAGTGTATTATGTACATGTGTCTTCGAAAATATTGCACATTCTCTGAAGGCAATCGCCACAAATAATCCAAAACGCGAAACGCATCAAACAAACACAAAGGCAAGACGGTCTACAAACAAACCAAACTGGCGAAAATACAAGCATTCGCAGGCCTTATATGCGGTTTCCTAGTTTCATCGAGTGCTCAATCGCTGGATTCAAGTACTTGTGTAGAAGAGCAATCTTGTCGTCAGTCCTTCGCAAGACATGTCTGGTTTAGGATGGTAATGTCTGTGGGACCTGGTCTTGTGTGCTGCGTTTGCGTGCATTGCCTGTGATTTTCTCCAAAATTTCTTGACGTGAATGTTCATTGGAGTTCAATGGTCGCATTGATCATGCTGCCGATGCAGGGCAGGCTGCATTTCGTGAGAAATGGAAGATATCTGCAAGGATGGGTGGCCAGCAATTGCAGAAGGTTCAATAGATCAGATCAGTGAACGGGGAGAGCTAGGAGGAAGAACTTGCACAAAAAGCAATGTATCATGTTCTGCATTTTTCATGTCTATACCTCAAAATCAAACAAAGCCGCCTTCCCACACCATGATGCAGCCCACTACTGCTTGATATACTTCCTCAACCCCCTTAGCCTCTCCTTCGCCTGCTCGAGCACATCGTCTTGCTTGCAGACGGCGAAGCGCAACCAATCCTCGACGATATGCGCGTTCGCGTCGGTGAAAAACTCCGTGGGCGGAATGGCCGCGACGCCGAGCTCTTTGATGCAGAACCAGGAGAGTTTGAAATCGCGCGGCCGGTTGGCGACGTGAGGCGGGAAAGGGTAGTCGGCGGGGAGTTCGACTTTCGACAGGTTGACGAGCACGAAGTAGCCGCCTTCGGGGTTGGAGTACTGGCGTTGCTGTGTTAGCGGGTGATTTGCGGAAAGAGGTCTTGACGGTCATAAACTTACAGGCAGACCGAGCTCGTCCCAGACTTCGTTGAAGCGGTCTAGCTTCCCTTTCATCTCGGCCTTGCTCTCTTCCCAGAAACCGCGCTTGTCGGCCTCCTCGAAAGCGACGGCCGTGGCTTCCTGCAGCGGGCTGACGCTGGAGAAGCAAATCCTCGTGTGCGCCGCCGCGACGTATTTGATCAAATGCTCCGGTCCGATCAGGTAGCCGACTCTCCAGCCGGTGGCGTAGAAGAGCTTGCCCGCGCTGCCGACGGTGATAGTCAGCTGGGCGATCTCGGGACTCAGCGTCGCGATGCGCGTGAACGGCACGTAGTAGAGGCGGTCGTAGACTTCGTCGGAGAGGATGAGGATGTTGTGCTTGACGCACAGGTCGCCGATGGCTTGCAGCTCGTCGCGGCTGAACACTTTGCCCACCGGGTTGTGCGGCGTGTTGATGACGATCATGCGCGTGCGCGGCGTGATCTTGCTCTCCAGCTCTTGCATGTTGACCGTCCACTCGCCGGCGGAGGTGGTTTGCGTGGCGCCGTTGGGCGGCGGCTGCAGGGGCACGTAGACCACTTTGCCGCCGGGCATCTCGATGTTGGAAATATACTGGTCGAAGAAGGGCTCGAAGACGATGACTTCGTCGCCGGGCTCGAGGAAGCCCATGAAGGCTGAGAGCATGCCCTCGTTCGCGCCTGTGGTGACGGTCACTTCGGTCTCGGGGTTGAGCGTGCGGCCGAATGAGGGCGAGTAGGCATCTGCAATCGCTTTCTTCAGGCGTGGGCGGCCCTACTGGGTGCCATTAGCTGAGAATCTTGTCGGTTAGGGAGCAGCAAATGTTCATGACACACCTTGGTCGGCGAATACTGATTGCACTCGACTCTGCCCAAAGCATCATGAGCAGCATCGAGAACGAACTGAGGCGGGTTGTAGCCAAAGAAACCCTGGCCCATGTTCACGATAGGCTGAACCGGGGAAGCCTGAGCGGCCTCGTTGACGATCGACCTAGCAATAGCACATCAGCCTGCCGTCTCCATACCCAACTCAGTTAATACTCCTACTCACCAAACATCCTGCCTCTGCCCAGCGACTCGCTGCGCAGGCTTGAACGGATCCTGGACCATAGCTGACACGGCAAAGCCTCTCTGGTGCGGTATGGACGGGTGGAAGATATTTGAGAGTGAGTGAGGTCGTGATCTGATCGCAGAAGCGCCGAGTCTCTTCAATGGCAGCATGGTGAAAGCAAAAACACAGCCATGCACCAGTCTAATAATTCGCGGTCGGTCGGGCTGCGCGGGCTTGCGATTGCGGGACGTTTAGTTGAGCACGTCATTTGGGGAAACAAACACCGAGGTCGGCTTTGGTCGGGTCTTGAGATGCCCCTCGTTGTATGGGAGATTATTGCTATGGACCACTTCGTTCGATCCTGTTGGAGACAATTATACCAGAAATGTAAGAAGACCACAGGTCGTGAACGCTTGGCTTGCATTAATCTCTTTCCATTTTTTCTTGCTATGTACAACGCATGATTATCCCGCCGCGCTTGTGGAACAACTGGGTATCACCAAACCAGAAAACCAATTTAACCGACCTCGCCTCCCGATGCTAGTTGATGTAGATAGAGTAAGAGACCTTCCGACCGAAGAAAAGAATAGAAATCCGAAGAAAGGAAAAAGAGGTGCAATGTCTGAGGTAGGGCAACAACATGAAAGAAAACGGAAAGAAATCATAGGGAACGCTCATCGCCTGATTAATAGGGTGGTCTCCCAAAGCCCACCTTCCTGCCTTGACCTTCCGGCTCCTCATCGTCCATGCCGATCCCCTCAAGCAGTGCCGAAAGATCAGTCTTGCTCGGTTTGCGGGACACTTTCTTCTTCTCTGTCGAATTGCCCAGTTCGCTCTCGCTTCCGAAATCGCCTTCGTCGACTTCCACCATGCTTTCGCTCGCCGTGTCCTCGCCAACATCCGACCTGCCTGCGTTCGCGGCAGGGGAAACACCTCCACCCGCGAGCACGCGCTTCAGTTCGTCCACGCGAAGGGCTCGGTTCCCTCCAGCTGCGGAGCTGCTTCGTCTGTCGTGGGTGCTGTCGCTAGGCCTGCCGTCTGGGGATCGCGAATCGAGACGTCGAACTGCTTGACCAAAGGCTTGATGCCTGTGGTTGGAGGCTGAGGAAGTCCCGTTCAATCTCGTCCCCGAGGCGGAATAGGAGTCGATTTGAGGGTTGGAGCTGTTGCGAGAAGACACTTGATTGGCTGCGCCGAGCAGCTGGCGATGATTGCCATTCCTTTGGAGCGATTGAGTGCCCGATAAAGAGACAGACTTTGGAGCTGCAGCTGCCACAGCTGCGAGGCAAGCATCTTTGGTCCAGATGGCCAGCATTGCGCCTCTAGCTTTCTCGGGCAATGACAGGTTCGGTACTGACGTCTTGGCTGACAAGTATGAAGTAGTACGGTCAATGGCCGGCACGGAAAAGCTGCGGCCAGGACTTTGTGGCGGAGAGGTTGGCGGGCTGAGAAAGACGGTGGAGTACGCATTTGCGATTCGGTCGACAAACGCTTCTCTGTTGTCAAATGGCTTCAGATCTTCGTGTGCAACATTGTCGGGCGAAAGCTGGGACACCGAAGATTTTGCGTTCTCGTGCGAGGGAATATGCTCAAGCTGCGCTGCTGGGATACTGATAGCTTCCATCCACACTCCGTGCTGTTTCCGCCTGGCGATCTCATTGCGCACTTCATCGCCCAGGACCTCGGGCTCAGCATCAAATTGTTCGCACAGCTGAAGGAAGTATCCGTGGACCAAGCTACCCAACCTTATCTTCGCAAGAGGCTGATTGGTCTTTGGGATTTCCTCTTGCAGGGCGAAAATCATCGGCATGGTGCCCTGAACTGCATTGACGCCGAGATGTTGCAAAAATGTAACATTCAGCAGATGCAGGAGTAAGATGTCCGTCTCTGACGAAGCAGAGTAATGCAGTGCGTTTTCGTAGACAGCCAGGTTGAGGAGCTGCAGGAAAGTGTTGCGAACCTTCTTGCTCTGCCTGTTTCTGTTAGAAGCGTTGGACAGAGCGCGGCGCGCAAGTGTACCGTTCGGATCGGCGCTCTTCGCTCGTTTGCGTAGCTCTTGCGGCTCTTGGATCTTAGAATCTGCTTTTCTCGTTTCAAGGGAGAGCCAAGTGCACAAGGCATCAACATATGCGCGTCTGACGCTAGGCGAGGGGTCACGGAGAAGCCACTGCGTTCCTTCCCAGGTCGAGAGTGGGACGGTGTTGCGGCTTTCTGCCACGCCGCCAGAGGCACGAGTACGCGAGCTGTTAGCAACGATCATAACGTCTCTGGCAAGTTCGAGGGCAACCTGTCGCGCAGTGTCAAAAGTGAAGAACCCTCCGGATTGAGAGTGTGATCTTTCGCGGGCCGTAGAGCTGATGTTCGTCGCACTTTGTGACACTGCTGTTAAGGGCTCCTCGATGGCAGCCGCGGTAGCTGTCGGACTCTGTTCGGCGGTCGGCGACGTGTTGGGCTTCAATCGCAGAAGTATCCCTGAGATCATGTCGCCGATCTGGTCTGTATAGTAAATGTGGGTTGCAAGATCTGCGATGCAGCTCTTCAAGCGTGTCAAGAGTTCCAGTCTAGGCGCGGACGGAACTGCAGACGGTGATTGCTTCTCTTTGGCGTCATCGGGGCTAGATAATCCAGAGGTTGAGGTGCGCGCAGTGTTCGGTGGGCCGCTTAGCTGGAGGACACGCAAGATGTGTTGAACGAGACCCAAAAGAATGTCCATGACTGAAAGCCCGATCAAGTTGAGATCTGAACGAAGAATGTCATCAATGAGGTGAGTTAACAATAGATGCTGCGCCATATCCGAGTCCTTGAGTGGCAATTGGGCGAGGTTCTCTGCAGCAGTCACAAGCACGATGTAACGATCTTGAACAGCCGTGGAACCAGTGATAATCTCAAAAAGCTTCACAGCCCAACTCGTCCAGTCATGGACGACTGGAGCCTGTCGCGAGTTTGATGTCTCCGGTCGGTTCTCCTGCTGGTACCGCACCAAGTATTTGAGCACCTCGCTCGTCGCAGACCGGACTTGCGAACGATCGTCCGACTGAAATATTGACTTCAAGCAGTTGAGAGCCATGACCGCAACGCCTTCTTCAGCAAGCTTGTCGGCATCCTGCACCGTCCCTTCTGCCGCACGCGCATCGGAATCAAAAGATGCGGTTCCAGGATCCGTCCTGACTGTATTCAAACTATGCCGACGTTGGAGTGCCTTTTCCTTCTCCTCTTCTTCATTCCGATGTCCGACAGATTGGAGGTGGGCTAGATACATCGCATCTTCACCACGAATGTTGCTCAACACAGCCGGTATCGTGCCTTTGAGTTGCCTGCCAACCTCAGAAGCCAACGCGTCAGAGGCAAGTATGGCCTTGATAGCGCCGAGGCCAGCTTCCCTCAGGCGGACTGCGTCAGGCACAGTGACCGGGGTAGTTGATTTGCCAATCTTCTTCGACGCGCTTCTGTGTGCAAACTCCGACCATTGCCTCACGACTTGCTCGTAAAGATCTTGGTATTCGTGGTCCGCTGCGAGCGTTGCAGGGTCCTGGTGCTTGCAAAGCGATTCCCAGGTTCGTAAACTGGCTTCGATCAAGCTGATATCATTCGTGTTTTGCAGCACGCCGCTGACAGTGCGAAGCACGTAGGGCGCGATCAGACTGAAGCCATTTGAGCTGCCCACCGTCTTGTTCTCCAGCAGTGCGGTCAGGATCTGTAGAGTGACAAAAACACGTGCGCTCTGCGCCTTGTAGACGTCATTGGCAGTCTTGCGCTCGAGGAACGTGCCGACTTTTTGTAGCTTGCTCCGGCGAGTGCTGGCGTAGTATAGGAGATAACTCAGTTCGGACCCGTTGGGATTGACGTCTGCAGTACTGTTCCGCGGCAGCCTAGGATAGCATTTGAGGACGAGCAGCTGGTGTTTAGGGCGCAGCTTCTGGCGCACGCTGTCCATGTGCGCCGGGAGATGGGACTTGACCATGGCGAGTTGAAGCTGCGAGCAGGGCGCCTACGCAGGAGGAGCAGCAGTGGCCAGACGCTTCTTGCGCAGAATGCTCGTCCAAGGTAGGGGGGGGCAAGTGATTGGAGAGACGTGAGACGTTGCCCATACCCAAACACGTCAGGGTTCACCCTCAGAGGCCAGTGGATAGTGGACACAGCGAGACAGCCAACCAACGGAGTCAACCCAGGCGCCAGGTCCCGCAGCGGCCTCAACTCTGAAGTTCAGGCACGTAAAGATTCAGCGAGGCGAGAAAGCATCACGTGATAATGCGCGGGCTTCCAGCGCGGGACTATCCGCTCAAGGAAAGAGAGCACAGATACCTCTTGGCGGAAATCCACTTAGTGATTTTTGCATATCGCACCTCAGCAGACGAGTTGGAACTTCGCGATTGCTGGCAGGCACGATTATCCACGACTAACCCTATAGCAATCCCCGAGGTGAGTGCAGATTCACTACCCGTGCAGCGACATTGACACTGCTATTGCTGCTGCTGCTATCCTCGACCCGGACGATATTCTTGCTCCCGACTGCGACCACGATCGAAACACTGTGCTGGACCCTCCGATTTGGACTGCGAGAATTGGGAAACAGAGGGAACGAATTGCATGATGGAGAGCTTCTATGCGCACACTGGGACGAACGAGTTGCTGCAAGGACAGGGTGAATGGATCGACGAGAACAGAATGGGTGTAATTTGAAGATTACACTTTGGCTGAGACAGCTACTGGAGCAGCATCGACGGCATGCGAGCATGTCGAAATCTTGCCTGACGACCAATGCGCAAAATACCCACGATGTTTTGGATCATCTTTCAGGAGCAGCAACCCCTCCATCAGTCGCAGCAAGAGCAGCAGCAGAGCAGTGTCAATCGCCATTGCACTGAAAGCACGTGAACATGCCAAAAGAATACAAACTAATACCATACCAGTGGTCACTCATCCCGTCCACCCGCCAAGATGCAGTCCACCGTCGCCCCCGCGCAGACCATGGCCAACGCCAGCGCCAACCTTTCCAAGCGCAGAAAGTTCATCGCCGACGGTGTCTTCTACGCCGAGCTGAACGAGTTCTTCCAGCGCGAGCTGGCTGAGGAGGGATACTCTGGTGTCGAGGTCCGCGTGACCCCCACCGTCACCGACATCATCATCCGCGCCACCCACACCCAGGAGGTTCTTGGTGAGCAGGGCAGGAGGATCCGTGAGGTACGTTTCATGTGATGCGTCGGTTTGGAGAAGCTCATGGAGGCCAAGGTCTAACAAATCGCACAGCTTACCAGCCTGATCACCCACCGCTACAAGTTCCCCGCCGACAGCGTCTCCCTCTACGCCGCTAAGGTCCAGTCCCGCGGTCTCTCCGCTGTCGCCCAGTGCGAGTCCCTCCGCTACAAGCTCCTCAACGGTCTCGCCGTCCGCCGTGCATGCTACGGTGTCCTCCGGTAAGCACAATCGACACGCTGTCAAGCTTGGCCTCGATCCTAACAATTCCTCAGTTTCATCATGGAGTCCGGCGCCAAGGGTTGCGAGGTTGTCGTCTCCGGCAAGCTGCGCGCCGCCCGTGCCAAGTCCATGAAGTTCACCGACGGCTTCATGATCCACTCCGGTCAGCCCGCTAAGGACTTCATTGACCACGCCACCCGTCACGTCCTGCTCCGCCAGGGTGTCCTCGGTATCAAGGTCAAGATCATGCGCGCCTCTTCTTCCCCCTCCGACCCCACCGGCGAGAAGGCCGGCGGCAAGGGTCTCCCCGACTCCGTCACCATCATCGAGCCCAAGGAGGAGCAGCCCGTGCTCGCCCCCACCTCTCAGGACTACGGCGCCAAGGCCGCCGCCGCTCAGGCTGCCCAGCAGCAGCTCCAGCAGCAGCAGCAGGCTGAGGAGCAGGGTGCTGAGGGCCAGGCGCCCGCTGAGCAGCAGTACTAGGAATAGCGCTGTGCAGTTGGGTGCTTCGCTAGCGGCAGGGGTTTCATCTTTTACGGGATGGATGGCGTTTCAAGTTTCACCATGAGCGATTCGTGCGCCTTTTGATGCAGGTAGCGCACGTAGCTTTGCAAAAGAGATGATTCCATGTGCAAAATTCATTCTCTTTTCAAAATCATGATTGTTCAGCTTTCAACATCACTTCCAATGGCGCATGATCTTATCACTGCTTATTTTACCATCTGTATTGTCCGGTATCGAGTAAGACCAGTCTTGGGCTCTAAAGTGCTCTTCTCATGGTGGTATATCCTCACTTCAAGTACTTGAGACAGAATATATGGGCGATTACATCCAAGTAGACAATGGGAGCTGCCTTCCAATTCTTCCCTAATCTACCCAAACTAGGCCTTTACTCTATGTATACCCATCTACCAGAACCAAAACCAACCCCAACCCATCCAAAAAGAAAGAAAAAGCCTCCAACCCTACTTCTCCCTCGCCCCCAACTCATCCATCCCCAACACAACCCTCCCCTCCTCCCCCGCGACTTTCGAAGCCGCCGAGGCGTTCTTCCTATGCGCTCTGCCCTTTTTGCTGCTCACGACTTTCGGCGCTGGCTCTGCTGCAGGATCGTCGTCATTCGCAGCGGAAGGGTCTTCGTCACCGAATAGGAAGCCGCGGTTGCGGCGTTGGTCTTCGAAGAAGGAGGGGAGTGGTTTGCGCGTGTTGTTGCTGTTGTTGCTGGTGGTGGGGTCGGGGTTGGGGTTGGGGTTGGGGTCTTTGGATTGGGATTTGTCTTTTTTGTCGTTCTGGTCGGGGTTGCCGAGCATCCAGGAATATGAACTTTCGGCTAGAGGTGGACGAGTGGTTTGAGAAGGTGCGAGGGCGGCAAGGGGCTCTGCTTCGGCTGATGGCGTGGGGTTGGCGGTCGTCTCGTCAGGTTTGACTTCTGGCTGTTGGTTGGCGGCCGGGATAGGCTCAGGTTGTGGTTCACTAATGTCTTCATCTGGGTCGTCGAATGTTGATGGGTCGGCGAGCTTTTCGAAATTCTCTTCGCTCTGGGTAAAAGGAGGGTTTGTTTCTTCTGCCACTGATTCCATCTTCGCTGGGGGAGCTGGAGCAAGGGCTTTTGGTTCTGCAAGAACATCTTGCTTCTCTGCTCGTGGAGAAGATGCTTCAGACTGCTCGCCGCCCTCATATTTGTCTGCGGTCTCAGCTGGCAAGGGAAGGGTAGAATCGTTGAGGTAGACTTGCACAAATTGTACTTTGGCAATCGCAACGCTAAGTTTCTCAAGCGAACCAGGTGCCGCGTCGGGTGCTGTTGACTTTTCTGTCAGATCGCCCTCAGCGGCCACTTTCTGATACTCCCAAAGGTCGCCAACCGCGGCTTCAAGAAGCTTGCTTAGCTGTATATTTCTTGCTTCAAGCTCCTTGACTTTGTGCAGAACCGAGCCATAGGCTGTGCGCGGGCCGCGCTGTCGCCAATTGTTGGAAGATGAGGGCGTTGGCGCGTTACTGATCTCCTGGGCCTTTCGGTGGACTTCATCGACAGCGTTACGAACGGCTTTGCCGATGCCGAATTGCTCGCTACGGGCATGGATGTTCTTCGCTGCTGACTGGAAAAGGGATTCGATATTCCGAGCCTGCTTTGGCCGGCCATCTGGCGAGCCACCTGTGCGGCCCAGAGCAGCTTTCGCAGCATTGACTCCAGAGAAAGCAGTGATGTTGCGCTGAAGTGCTGGTGGTGTTGCTGGGCGATCACCCGGCTGTAGAGGGCGCTCGGTATATTTCAAAACCAAGTACCCGCCTCCTTCAGTGTGCATGTGCTCGCGCAGGTACAGAGCGTCTAGTACGAGAGTCTGTGGCGCCAAGTCTTTAGGTAGCGGCGGATATCGCAGGAGCAGAGTCAGAGCTCCGTTGTAGTCGGAGTCCATGAGCTCCCAGCGTATGCGTAATATCATTGCAATGCACACATGGTCTACTACTTCCAATGAAGTGTCGTTTGCAAAGATAACGTCCCACATCGTCAAAACATCGTCGAACGGGAACTCACGACCAAACAACAGTCTGATCCACCGCATGAGAAACACCTGCGGCATGATATCAAGTTTCTCCATGTGACTGGCAAGCTCTGGATCGACCTGAGGAAGCAACTCGTATACTATGCGTCTGCTTCGCGAGACCATAGGGTTTTCTGCCGCAGCGTGTGTTGTCTGCTCATAGAAAGTCTTTGCGTTCTGCATGACTTGACCGAAGAGCGCAAACGCATCGTGCTCAATGTGCTCTGGATCGTATACTGTCCGAATGATCGCATCTTCACCCATGGCCTTGCTACTCTGGCCTAAATCTAAAGCGTCTCTTTCAACAACCCAGAGTATGGGTGCTAGTAGCTCGTGCATGCCTTGTCGGTATCCCAAATCCGGATTGAGCTTGCAAAAAACAAACAATATGTCCAGCAGCATTCGTTGGGTGTCGGGTTGGCGGAAATAGAGGTTCTCGGGCATGCAGCGGTCGACATCTTGCTGTATCTCGGCGCGAAGTTCTTCATCTTGACGTATCGATTGCCATGGCGACTTGTATCACATCTTAGCTATCGGTCAGACCACGCCGAACAAGAGGCGACGTCGAAAACATAGGCTTACGTCTGTCTCCTCACTGAGCGGGTCTGCTTGTTCATCTGGGTTTTCGAGATGCCGCAGGAAGTGCATGCGCAGCGAATTGTACGCGGAGCGCGACGACAGGAGTGTGCGTGGCCATGATGCGATATCGAGGTTGTCGAAGAGGACGGATGCCTTCCAACAGGCGGAGCGAAGACCGTTGTTGGGAGCTGAGATATGGCCGTCGAGACGCACGGCTTCTTTGAGGTCGGCGAGTGAGGGATATTGCTTGAGCTCCTCCCAGCTTGATTTTGCGTCGGCAAGGCTTCTCATGTTCGAATGGGAGGATGTTGTCACTTACCTGCAATCGTGTACGTGCGGGCGATGTTATCACTGGTGGGGTAGCGACTCGTAGCAGGTGAGGCGCAAATAGAGTTGCACTAGCGCCATCTCGCCCGACATCTTGAGCTGAACACCTACGACAGACAGTCAGCACACGTTAATCAACGAAAGCATGCCGCTCTCCCAGTGACGTACCTTACCAGTCCTGTGACTGGATATCTCAAATCGACAATGGGTTGGCCATATAAATTTGTTGATCTCTCAGATGCCCAGAAGGAGCATCGCCGCGTACTCCTCGATGGCTACGGGTTGATTGCACAGGTGTCAGCTGGCGTGGTTCTTCTTGCAATACAGCTGGTCTTCCTAGTCCTGTGGATCAACCGCAGCCAGCACAAAAGGGACCAACTTGATGCTCCCGGTTCCCCGGTCAGAAGTATGCCGAGAAAAGTAGACGTCGTTTTCGTGCGATCGAACAGTGGTGGCGGCGATTGTCTTGGTGGACCGGCGACTCGTGTGAGATATTTGGCGAATATATCGGCACTAATGGCCAAGTCACGGGTGCTTTCTTCTGGACCGTCTGGCTCTTGGTCCTATCCTTCTCCGAGACGGGTGATGGTAAGGGCGACTTCTCGGGCAGAACAGGGCATATGCTTACTTTCCATTAGATTATCTTCACCTCACAAAACGATTCGGGATCATCGGAGCGTCGCAATTGCCATTCCACTACCTTCTCATCTGGAAGTCCTCTTGGTCTCCGCTACAAACTTTGACAAGAGCCTCACACGAGACGCTCAATGCCTATCACCAATTGCTGGGCCGGATCGTGACGTTCCTAGTGGTCTTGCACGCAGGATTCTATCTCAACTTCTACGTTCAGAATAACCTTCTGGGAAGCAAGCTCAAAGAGGCGTATGTGCTGTGCGGCGTTGCAGGACTCATCTCTTTGATGGCTATAGGAACCACCGCCTTAGCTCCAGTGAGAAGATGGAGCTACCGTGCCTTCTACGCCGTGCATGTGGTTCTCGCCACCGCTCTTGTCCCCGTTCTGTTCTTCCACGTCGGCCATATTCGGATCTATCTGTACGAAACCGCCGCAATATATGTGTTGAACGCTGCGGTGCGTTGGATATTCGCCTCAGACCACCGCGGTAGTATCAGATCGCTGCCCAATACTTCACTGGTCGAGATCACGATTCCCATCGACTCGTCAAGCAGATCAAAACGCCTCACCAAAAGCATCAGACCCGGCCAGCATGCATACATTTCTCTCGCCGGAAACCCACTGCTACGCACTTTCCGCAGCAATCCTTTCACCGTTGCCTCAATCCCCAGCACCGACGGCCACATCAAATTTGTCGCGCGGGTCCTAGACGGCAACACCATGAAGCTGATGTCGAGCGCACACAGAGATTCAACGGAAGTACGAGCTGATTTGACTATTGAAGGCGCGTATGGACTAGGCACGCATGAAGACCAGCTACTACGGTATGATCGCGTGCTGTTTGTCGCAGGCGGCGTAGGGGCGACTTTCATTGTCCCTCTCTACCGGCAACTCCTAGCGGACCTCAGTCCGGGCAAGGGCAGCTACCGGCGTCAGAAAGTGAGCTTTGTGTGGGTTGCAAGATCGCAATCGGAGGTCACTTGGGCGATTCCTGAGAACCAACAGGAGAAAGAGGGCTTTATTGAACGATTCAAACTCTACATCACGAAGGGCGATAGCTCTGCTGCTGATGAGGGCGGTCGTGCGATCGATATCGACGACGAAGGCGCTGAGTCGAACGGCATTGAGCTCGAGGAGCATAAGCAGCTGCTTTCGGATGAAGCTACTGCCAGCAATGACACACCCATGGGGCGCAGCGAGTTTCTGATCAATGTCGGTCGTCCGAACCTACAGCGCTTGATTGATCAAACCATGGCTCATGGTGGGAGCGAGCGCGTCGCTATTGTGGTCTGTGGGCCGAAAGGCTTGAGCCGGAAGTTGCGACAGGAGATAACACCTTGGATCAAGAAAGGAAGGGATGTTTGGTTCCACGATGAAAGTTTCAGTCTATAGACAATCCGGCTTTGGAGAAATTCAACCCTAGACCTGCTTTGGTTTCTGACGGACGGTTGCATAGTGCTTATTCCCCCTCCCAACAGCCATCACAACAATATACTGCAGACCCTCCAAACGCCACCAACTCAATACCACTGAGACAAGCTTCCTACCCTACGACCTTCCCTACCTACCAGCAGCAGAATCGCAGAATACTCAACCCTTTCCATTGATCTCCCTCTCCCATTTAATCTCCGACATATTCGCGATCCTGCCACTCTCATTGGCCTTCCACGCCCTCTCCGCCATCTCCTTGCGGTGCCTGATATAGGCCGTCAACTTGCCCACGGGCTTGCCCTCCCCCGTGAAAATCTCCGGATGAGCATCCATAAAAGTCTCCAGCTGCTCGTGCATCTTGTCACCTTCCGCGGCGCGAAGCTGCGAGTGCTTGGTGCAGGAAAGCGGGTGGTCGTTGGGGTGGTGAGAAGGCGAGAAGATCGGTTTCTGCAACTCGAGCTCGCCAACTTGGTGCGCGAAGTTCTTTGGATACTCCCCGTTGGGGCCTTCGAGGGAGGCGATCATGGAGTCGACAATGAGGGTCATGGTTGCGTCGTCCTCGTCGTGCTCGCCCTGCTCGCCATCGACAGACTTCACGTCCCAACTCACACGGTCGGCCATGAAGCCCAACTCAAACTTGAGATCGAAGATCGAATCGCAGACGCCGACGCTGTCCATGACGTTCTCAACGGCATCTCTGCCCTGCACTTCGATGAACTCCGAATCGACGAAATCACCACCCTGCTTCACCTTCGCCTCCCAGAAACCCTGGGACGGCTCGGCGTCGGTGCCGTCGTGCTTGGTGACTTGCTCCTTGCGCCAACGGACCCAGATGCCGTGGCTCTCGAGTTGGCCCTTGCGGTCGAAGTACTTGTCGGTGACAAGTTTGCGGGTGAGACGATTGAGGAGTTTGCGGGACGAGACAGGAGTTGCGGAGAGGTAAAAGGGTCGGTTTGGAGGGATCGTTGACAAGAGCCTTGAGGCGGGCGTGGGAACGAACTTGCGCTCGACCTCGAGAAGAGAAGTGAGGAAGCGTTGCTTAAGGCCTTGTTCAAAGCAGACATCGTGAAGACGTTGACTCGATCTAGTTTGGTAGAAGCGAAAGTTTCCTAGATATTTCGTAGAACACGTTTTGTTGTAGTGCAGGACTCGAGTCAAAAGTAGTCGATGTGTTGGAAGGTAGTAAGTGTTGGTATGTAAGTAAAAAAGGAGGAAAAAAGAAGAAGCCGAAAAGTAGAACTTATAGTCACAAGACGAGAAGCAAGATACGGGAACGACGACGGCCGCAGTAGTTGCTTATGAGTGAATGCAAGAACTTACGTGAACGCTAAGCTAACAATGTAATTGAAAGCAGCCATGAAAGGCGATTAAACCAGTTAATTCGAAGCATCCAAAAAGACAGTCAGATAAGTGAAGTCTGCGCCAGATGCCGCTTCACTTAACTTCTCTGCCTCACGTGGCTCCCCAAATGCAGCCAAAGTTCTTGGTGCAATGCTCCTCAATCTCAAACCCATCGATATTCGCCCTCGAACCGACGCTGTAAGCGGCAAGACCGTTCTTGTACAAGATCATCCATTGCTCTGCATCTTCTGGATTCAGGGCGATCGTCTGCATAGCACGACACTTGGTTAGCCTCACATTTCGTATGGTTAGAACATCGATTGGATTAGGACTTACATGAATACTCGTCTCCCCATTAATTCCCGTCCTGATCTTATCAGCCAGACCCGGATACTTCCCCTTCAAATCCCAACACCTGCTCCCGTTGAACTTGACGGCCACCCAAGTGCCGTCGATTCCCAGATAGAATTTCTCGACGTCCTTCATCGTGCCGCCAAGATACGTTTCGGCATCCTGCGGGATTTTGTACGAAGCGCCCCAAGTCGTGCGGATGAAGTAGAAACCGTTCTGGCCCAGGGAGACGCAGGTCGGACAGCCGTATTGTTCGTACGTTGTGAGGTACTTCTCGGCTTCGGGGTAGTGTGCGATGAACTCGTCGCTGCGCTGCGTGAAGCATTGCATCAGTTCGTCGTGGAAGTGGATGTAGTATGAGTCGCCTTCTCCGAATACCACGCAGCGGTTGCCGTTGTTGTCCGCTAGGCGTGCGGGTGGGAATTCTTTGCATAGGTTCGCGCTCATGTCGCTCACGCATGCTGCGAGGTAGTAGCTATCGCCCCAGAAAGTGATGCTGGCTGGCCAAAGTATGAGGCTGTTGATACCAGGTGGTGAGCGGACGCGTGGCTTGTTGACCGATGAGATGGTGGTGCTTGGTACTGGTGTGGTTTCTATCTTCGCGTAATTCGCAGGGAAGAGCCCGGTGCGGCCGTTGAGCTGACCGGTCCACCAGTCGTTTGAACTCGCAGTTTTCGAGACAACCTGGATACGATCTCCTTTCTTGAAAGTCAGATCTCCAAGCGCTTGGCCGTCGAAGTCATACAATGCCGTCGCGTATTCCGGGTCAGGTTTCTTCGGCAGTTGCATCGAGTCGAGTTTGGCTTGGAGAGCCTCCATTTCTTTCATATGTTTCGCTGCTGCGTCGTCTTTGGCCTTGATTTGGTCTTCAAGAGCTTTCTGTCTCCGCTCTTGCTCTCGTTTTGTTTTCTCCATCATCTCTCTGGCTTCAGCACTGACTCTCTCAGCCTCCTCGAGCGCTTTCTTCATTTTGGCGAATCTTTCCTCTTGCAGGCGCTCGAGACTGACTTGCAAAGATGAATGCTCTTTGTCAAGCTTACGGACACGCTCATTCATTTCGTCTTGGTGCTGCTTCAGAATGTCGGCCGTCTCTCTGTCTCGAGCCGCAAGTGCTTCCCTCATATCTGCCTGAGACTCCGCGATCTGTTTGGCAAAGCGTTGACGTTCCTTCGCAATAGCATCGTCCACGGCTTGGCCAGCTGCCGTACTTGCAAGATCCTTGCCTTCGTCGACCATCTGCGCCTGGATATCCAGAATAATCTTGGGCTTGGCAACATTGTGACCCGTCAAGCTGTCGATGATGCTGAGAGCGGATTCTCGGTTGTTGTAGTGTCGATGAATCTGGCTGCCTCGCTCAATCATGTAGCCCCAGAAGTTGTGAGTTTCTTTCAACTGTCTCTCACGTTCAATGCCATCTGCCTCCTGTACTCGCTCCCACTGGCAGGTGGCCAGGACGACATTGGAAAGGTTCTGGTCACCACAAAGACGCTTGAACATGTGCAAATTCCGCATTCCAGATCCCTGCATACGTGGATCGATGATGCGGTGAAGTAGCAGCAAACCATTGAGTTTCACCTGATTCGAGTAGGATGCAGTAAGCCAGGAAGCGATCTCTCGGAGGACCTGAAATGAGATCAACCAAGTCAGCTAAAGTCCGAGTGACTCTCCCCTCATGAACTAAACCACTCGTGCATATACCATCGGAGTCCAGCTAGATTGCCACTTGGCCACTACGGAAGAAGAAAGTAAAACAACTCACCTCCGTATCCGACCTATCCGTATCATCAAAGCCCGGTGTGTCAATGAGGTAAACATTAACACCCCGATGCTTGCAGAGAAAAACGCCGACTTCCTGCGTGCAAGCCTGCAGGTTGTGGCCAATGCTGACCTCCTTGTCGGTGCACTTTGAGATGAAAGTGCTCTTTCCTGCGCCTGTGACGCCTAGCACGGCGATGAAAACATCGCCCTCCGCGGGTTCATAGCCATCTCTGAAAGCGCGTTGATCGACTTGCGTTATTGTCTCGTTGGACGACAGATTCTCATCGGCGCCTGCGGTGACTTGTCGCTCCTTGTTATCGGGTTTGGGTTTGGGAGACATCGCGTCTTCACTGTCGATCAGACCGTCTTTGCCACGTGTGAAGCCGTACCGCACCATGGTGACTTGTCAAGGCTTGTATGTACTTGAGCTTTCTGGCGTAGTTACGCAAAATAGGGCAAGGGAACAAGCCCGCCTTCGATGTACACGTCGGGGGACTCAGTCTGACCCTGACCCCATCCTCGCCCTGCATGAAGGCAGAAGGTCTACCATCGACAGTCGCGCCGCTTCAGGCATCTTTGGCTTGCCAGCCACTTCTCAGCCGACATGGAGGACAGGGCATGGGAGAAAGGCGCCCTCGGCGATCCCGTTGTTTGGTCATGTCGGATCAGGAACGCCCGCCTGCGTCCGCTATCGCTTCGCATCATCAGGCCATGGATGTAGACCATGCTTGTGTCGGCTTAGAGCGGGCGAATGGATCACCCGTGGCCATGCATAGACGGCGACAGTGGGCTGTCCTTGTTATCCGAGGCGTTTTGCTAATTGAAAAGGCGTGCGCCATCGGCCCGGTTGGATGGCGTCGTTTGCCGAAAACGGTCGTCCTCGTTCAGCTGGCTTTCCATGTCGTCTTCGACATCGATTTTCTATTGGTCGCCCACGTCACGCAAGATCGGAAACATTGGTGAAACAAGCACTACCGAATGGCACGCATCTCGCAAGACCATCATGAGAGCCATACAGCCATCAGGCATATTGGTCTACACATCCACACTCTCCCACCATCCTCTCGTATCCAACGCCTTGCATGGCGAGACGCTGCTGCCCCTGGCACAACTGCAGGTTTTCGATAGCCGGATGTTGCTGCCCGCGCCACAATGCATGTCGTGAAGCCCAAACCGGTGTAGGTGTAGCGGAGCCAGATCCTTTGGAGTAACCGCTTTGAACAGGCTGTACGACTTGAGAACCAATGAAGGGGCTTGGGGCTGAGGGCGAGGCTGAATACCTGTCAGGCGATCATGCTTGCATGCATGTTGCTTGAGGGTAGTCGCTTGTTCGTGGTAGGGCTAATCTCGTGGTTGGTTGGCTTGTACTTCATGTCGGAAAGATTGGCTGCCGGTTTATGCGTTCAAAAGACGGCTTCCTCGTTTGTCGCTACCATTATCGAAAAGACCAAATATAACCACTCGTGAGACTGCTGGGATTGCCGATTTTGGATCCGTCGTCTCGATCAGTTGTTCAATATCCCTCGCCGATTGCTGACTCGTTCGGCATCAATCTATACGAATCCTAGGATCAACAAACCATTCTTTCTAGGTATTCTTTTTGCTTTGCATTCACTGTCCCAAAATCCCGCCTTCTAAAAACGACTACCTCTCTATCCCTTCCACGACCTCATCCAAACAACACGATTACCAGCAGCATAATTACCACCATCTTCCTCACGACCAACGGGGAACTCCTTCAAACAAGTAACCAAACCACCAACTGACGAACACCAAACCACAACCCGCAAAAATGACCACTCCCACCTCTTCCACGACCCCCACCCCCACCTCTCCCACCGACAATGCCCCTACACCCACGAGCACCACCGCCCCCACCTCTCCAAAACCCACCTCCCCTACCACCCCCAATGCTGGCACCAAAATCCCCACAAACCTCACCCAAGACGACATCGTCATCGCCCTCATGGGAATCACCGGCTCGGGGAAAAGCACCTTCATCTCCCTGCTTGCGGACGACTTCGTACGGGTGGGCCATGAGTTGAGTTCTTGTACGTACTGTCCTCCTTGAGGATTGATATTGGGAGTTATGTTGGGAGCTGCTGGTAGGTGTTGATGCTGATGGCTGGACTGACGAGACTGAGATTAGGCACGGCCGACATTGAGGTGCATTCGTTCATATACAAAAACACGCGAAGGGTGTATCTCATCGACACGCCCGGGTTTGACGATACGAACCGCACCGGTAAGCTAGGAGCGTCCCCAATCAAACCATTTTGAAAAGAAAAATGGACACCCCTAGACTAATGACCCATCGCGATCGCAAGACACCGACGTCCTCAAACTCCTCGCCTTCTTCCTCACCACCACCTACGCCTCCACCTCCCTCCAACTCTCCGGGATAATCTACTGCCACCGCATCAGCGACACGCGCATGGGCGGCTCCTCCCTGAAAAACCTCAACATGTTCAAGAAACTCTGCGGCGAAGACGCCTACGCCTCCATCACCCTCGCGACCACAATGTGGAGCAACCTGAACGGGCCGACGCTCTCCTTCGACACCGGCGTTGCGCGAGAGCGCGAGCTGCTCAGCAGGCGCGAGTGGTGGGGCCTCATGCGCGAGCGCGGGAGTAAAGTGATCCGCCACGACGGCAGTCGCGAGAGCGCGCTGGCCATCGTAGCGGGTCTCGTGGAGCGGCGCGAGAAATCCGGCCCTGTGGTTCTGAATATCCAGAAAGAAATGATCGACGACAAACTCTCGCTCGAAGACACCGCGGCGGGCCAAGAAGTGGAGCGCGAGCTCACGCAGGCAAAGAAGAAATTCCAAGAGCAGATCGGCGAACTGCAAGAGTCGTACGACGACGCTCTGAAAGAAAGAGACGAGCAGCTCGCACAAGTTCTGGCCGAGCAGAGGGAGGATTTGGAGAAGAAGCTGGCGCGGGCGGGCGAGGCGCAGGAGAATTTGAAGATCACGTTCGAGAAGCTCTGCGAGGAGAAAACGGCCGAGTACGCCGTGATGGCGCAGGAGATGAAAGCAGAGCGCGCCGCGCGGGAAGCGGAATACGCGGCGCGAGCGAGCGAGTTAGACAGGTTGCAAGAAGAGCAAGAGAAAGACGCCGAGCGGCACCGCGTCGAGAGGGAGAAGTACGAAACCCAGCGCGCGGAAGCAGATAAGCGCATGCAAGAGCTCCTCTCCGCGCAGAAGACTACCGAAGCCGAGCGCGCGCGCGAGGATAAAGAAAAACTCGACCGCATGCAGGCGCAGATGGAGCAGCGGTTTGCGTGGGAGAGGCAGCAGGCGGCGCAGCAGCAGCAGGCGATTCAGGCGCAGATGGCGCAACTGCAGCAGGCGAAGCCGAGTAAGGAGAAGTCGAGTTTGATGCCGTTGATTAGTCTGTTTGCGGGCGTGGCGACGTCCGGCATTGGGTTGTTGACGTTGAATCCGACGGCGGTGTTGAGTGGGATTGGGACGGCGTTGGATGGGCTTTCGGGCGCGGGGGGTGAGCAGTGATGGGCTTGTTGGTTGTTGGTCTCTGCGAGTTATGGAGTTATGATACAACGATGCTGAATGAAGGTGTTTCTCAATGTCTGGAACGGTTAGGTTACTTTTCAGTTTTTACATGCTAGGAATGTCCAACAAATACATGCAACTCAGACATCTCATCTCAAGAACTCGCATATCCAATCTTTAGATAGTCTAAAACCCGACAGCCCTCATCAGCCCATACCCAACCGTCACAATAATGCCATACGAAACAACACTAGCAGGAATGCCCCTAGTAATAAAATGCCTGACCTGCAGGTACCTCTGGCCCGTCTGGGGATCCTCCATCATGATGGCGGTCATATTTGGAAAACCCGAAGTAGGCAGGCCCATGGCGGCGGAAGCCATGAGGACGCTGGCCATAACGAGCAAATTGGGATGCGGCTCGGCCATGCCGGCGCCGACCTGCTGGACCAAGGGCAGGACGATCAGGGCGGCGACGGTGTGGGAGATGAAAGTGGCCACGACGCCGATCAGGCCGGCGAAGACGCACATGACGGCGTAGAGGGACAGGTCTTCGACGCGGTCGGTGATGGCTGTAGCAATGGTGTGGAGGAGGCCGGAAGAGTTGACGGCTTTTCCGAGAGCAAGACCGCCAGCGGCCAGGATGATGATGGTCCAGAGGAAGTTATTGAAGTCTTCTTTGGTAAGGATGCCAGTGCCAAAGAAGAGAACGATAGGGATGATGGCGACAACACCCATGTCACCGAAAATGCCCTCCAATTGATGGCTAACACACCAAAGCACGATTGTCAGAAGAGTGACGAAAGTGATGAAGTATTGAATCCCGGTGAAGCGGTCTTTCATGGGCCTAATAGGAACGATGGTGGTGTTGCGGCCGGGACGGAATGTGAGCAAAAGAAGAATCCAGATCAAGACGATGGAAACGATGCAGACGGGAAGGGCAATGAAAAACCAAATGCCCCATCCTGGCGCGGGGTTCATGTTCTGAAGAGCGATCAAGTTCTGAGGAGAGGCGATTGGAGAAGCAGCACCGCCAATATTGCTGGCAAGAGCAATACCCAGAAGGAGGGCCTTCGTCATGTCGGAGTCCGCGGGCAGGTTGCGAAGGATGGGCTGTAAAGAGTCAGCTGCATAGCCTTGATATGACTTGTGGGAATTCACTGACCTGGATGATACTGAAGCAAAGCACTGGTGCCGCAACGTTACTGATCCACATACTTGCAAACATAGCCACTCCCATGCATGTCAGCAACACAGTACGTGGCTTGGTTCCTGCTTTGCTCAACGTGAAGGTCGCCATCATCTTTGCGATGTTGTACTTGCTGAGGGCGGCTGCGATCGTGAAGCCACCAAGTAACAACATGATGACTGGCGTCCACATTGCTGCAAAGATGTATGATGCGGCAGCTTTTGATGTCAGGCGGGCGTGAGGCTTGTCATCTTGTCGAACGACTTGAAGGACGACCACGAGGAAGGGAACAAGAAGCGATGTGACGAAAAGTGGTATAGCCTGCGTCGAAGTTAGTGATGTGCCTTCAAGATATGCAAAAGGCGGTGACATACCTCAGTAGCCCACAACGTGCTCACAAACACCACCAAAGCAAGACAATTCTGCTGCTCAGGCTGGTCCATGATGGGCACCATAAGAAGAATCAAAAACACAGCAATCGCCGCGACGAGCACCCAGAATGTGCCACTCAAAAGAAATTTGGGGCAGACATAGCGGCCCACAGGAGTCTGCACCTCCTTCGTCGCGCTCTCCTCATTGTCACCCTGCAAACGCGCCTTCTTGGGGTCGTCGTTCGAGCCAAGGATTGTACCCCTGATACCCAAATTCGCAGCCTGCGCTTTCCTCTCAATACCTATCATCTCCCTCCACACGGTGTTACGCTCCCACACGACATGTTCACGAAGGTGCAAGCGAAGTTCCCGACGCGCAAGTTCGAGATCTCCCTTTGTCACAACGTCGGCGTACGCCTTCTCGACTCGCGCCAAATTCTCGCCCAGGCGGTCCATGGTGGAGGGTTGGAAGGGATAGGCAGGCTTGACGTTCGCCTTGATCCATTTCGACTTCAGATTGCGATCGAGAGTCTTGTCGTATTTCTTGAGCACTTTGCTGAAACCAGTCTCGTTGAGCTGGATGAAAGATCGAAGCTCGCAAACGCTGACGTAGAGGTTGATCGTGCGCTTCTTCAAAGTGATGCCCTCGTCGTACAGCGCTTGCAGTGCATCGTCGCCAAAGTCGTTGAAGGCGGTGCTAGGCCTTCGCCTGAGATCCGTGGAGCTCCTGTTGTCCCCGTTCTCTCCAGTGGCATAGTCCCTTCCTTTCTTCGAGGATTGACCGTCGCCAGTGGAACGCGTCCTGTGCAAATTTGAATGCTCGTTCGCGTCGTCTTCGCTGTCGTCGTCTTCCTCAGGTATGGCGGCCTCCCTACTGCTCATACCAGAGCCGCGCCTCTTCTTGGTGAAAGTGAAGCTGCGGAAAAGACTTTGCTGTCTCGCCTTGTTCATGGCACTCTGCCTTCTTGCGCCAGCCTCGCCCGCAGCCTCTCCACCTTCATGCTCAGCCTCAAAGTCCTCCTCATCTCTGAGCAGAGAGTCGATCTCGCCACAAATCTCCAGCTCTTTCAATTGGTAGAAGGAGCATATCTTCTCGAGCTCTTCGTCCAGCTTGCGCGCGAACAGGGTGTCCGGGTCTTTCCAGCTGGCGTTGCCGTTCAGCAGCGGGCTGGCCTCCGCGTCATGGTCTTGGCCATCCACATGGCCCTGCTGGTTTATTTGCTTTTCGAGCTGGTAGATCAGCTTCTTGAGGTTGGAGTAGCTGATGTAGTTGGAAGACCAGTCCGGGACGGCATTGAATTGGATGCTGTGGGAGAACTTCATGTCGGCCTCGAGAAGGGCGCAAAGCTTGTCCCTGCGACGGAGGCTGGCTTCGGGCTCTGGTCGGGGTTGGCGGGATGGATGGCGGTGGTGAGTATCACTATTTCGACGGGGAGATGGGAGTGCGGGCGGCGGTAGTTCGGCAAGCTCGATGTCTTCGACGGACAATCGACGTAGGGATTCGGAGGCCAGATTGGGCGGGTTGAACGGCGGGTTCACCTCACGCCGGAGAGGCTGCGTGAGGCTCTTTCTTGTAGGCACGCGACAGGCGGCCGTGTAGGTGTGGAAGAGAGAGACACGGAATATAGGTCACAAGTCAATTGTCCATAGCCCGATAGAGATAGGCCGTGCAGCAGTATAGACGGGCAGACTGTAGAGTAGGTCGGCGTGCTGGAGTATGACGAAATGATTGGTGGTAGGACTTGTATGTCTGTCTCTCCAGGCTGAAGCTCTCCCACACAGAGAGACAGCTCTCATCAGCCAAGAGCCGTAGTCATCAGCCATGGTGCAGCAACGCCAGGCAGTTTCGCAGAGATGAGCTTGAACGACACTTCTTCCTTTGTGGATGACACCGGTATTGTTTGCTTCTACATGGCCTTGACGTGCCTGTCAGACCTCACGAAAGCACATGACACCGTCTGCCAATCTCCAAGACGCACCTCCTTACATTCTCGTCCAGCGCACCCACTCCCCGTGACCACCTCCCTCCTCGCTTGCCAACCAGTTGCCGATGCATCCGACGTCGCTCGGACTTGAGTGAATGCGATACCCGCCCCAACTACATCTCGTTGACTCAAATACCGTTATGACAGTAGGTGACTCGATTACTGACTGGAATTTGACATAATAGTATCCTCTTTCTAGCGGTTGATTGCTCAATGGTATATATATTTTGATACAACATTCAGGCCTCAACTTCTTCCTCGGACTCATCATCATCTTGCTCGTACGATTGTTTATTCTCATCTGTAACATCAAACAACACAACTTCTGGTCAATCCCAAAAAAATCCAACCACCTCTTCAAAACTCCCTATCACACCCCATCCGCCATGTCCGACCAACCCCAATCCCAAACCAAACACCACGTCACAGCCCAAGATGCCACCACCTTCGTCACCTCCATCCTCCAAGGCAACGGCGTCTCCCCCGACCACTCCCTCACAATCGCCAAATGCCTCGTCTCCGCCGACCTCCGCGGCGTCGACACCCACGGCATCAACCGCATCCCGTCCTACATGGCTCGCATCCGGCAAGGCGTCCTCTCCCCCACCGCCCAACCGACCCTCAAAGAAACCACCCCCGTCATAGCCCAAGTCGACGCACACAACAGCTTCGGCTTCGTCGCCGCCGAGCTGGGCATGCGCAAAGCCTGCGAGATGGCCTCCGTCTACGGCATCGGCATGGTGAGCGTCAAGCACAGCAACCACTTCGGCATGTCGGCCTGGCTCGTGCAGCAGGCGCTGGACGCTGGCATGATGAGTCTCGTTTTCACGAATTCCTCCCCTGCGCTGCCGGTTTGGGGCGGGAGGGAGAAACTCATGGGCGTCTCTCCCTTGGCTTGCGGTGCGCCGGGTGGCGAGAAGCCAAGTTTCATTCTGGATATGGCGCCGAGTGTGGCGGCGAGGGGGAAGATTTACAAAGCTTTGCGGAGAGGGGAGAAAATTCCTGCGGATTGGGCGCTGGATGCTGAGGGGAAAGTGACGGAGGATCCGGCGGAGGCGCTCAAGGGTGTAATGCTGCCCATGGGCGGACCGAAAGGGAGCGCTCTGGCTGTGATGATGGATGTTTTCAGCGGTGTGTTGTCCGGCAGTGCGTTCGCGGGTGGTGTGACGAACCCTTACGATCCGTCGAGAGAAGCGGACGTGGGGCATTTTCTCGTGGCGCTCAAGCCGGATTTGTTCATGGATTTGGAGGAGTTTAAGGGGAGGATGGATTACTTGTATCAGAGGGTTGTGGGGTGTGAGAGGATGGAGGGCGTGGAGAGGATTTACTTTCCGGGTGAGATTGAGCAGATTACCGAGGAGGTGAGGAGGAGGGAGGGCATTCCGTATGTGGGCGCGGAGATTGAGAAGTTGAATGAGGAGGCGGATAGGGTTGGGGTGGATCATATTCGGGTTATGGAGTGAGAGGGGTGGTGAGTGACAGGAAGAAATACATGTTGTATAGACATTCTAATTTTCCCTTCTGACGGTCTGACAAGTCCGAGTAGACCAAGTTAGGCCAAGTTAGAAACTCAGCCTTCTCCGTTCCTGTCAGTTTTCTCATGATAACGGAGTCGACGATAGTAGTATCGAAGAACCGACACTGCAGTTGAAAAACACGTATAAGACGACCTTCGATACTTCTGATCCGAAACCCAGCCGTCTCGATATTCCTCAATTTCCTCATTACGTCCACGCCGATAATACCAGCATCAAACTCGATACTACAACCGAGAAACGATCACGAAGCATGATGCATGCCTTCAATCGAATTGAAGCGACTGCGGATAGAACACTCAATCGTCTACTTGATTAGCTAGATGGCAAGAGACATGTGTGATACAGCACCGGAGCCTGCAAAGGCGACGCCCTCGCATCTATTGATCGCATCTATCGATTAAGTCCATTGTAAGCTTTCACAGAATACAGCAACCGACCATATCCAGCAGACTTGTCAAGCTTGTGAGAAACCTATCATGGGTAGTGAAGATTGCTGAACTTGTTAATGGGAGGACGATACCGGACTCTGCACATTGACTCAAGATACTTCAAAACACTTGAATAGGACGCGATTCGATCCATTCGGGTCGAATGCTTTAAACCCCTCGATCTGGTTTCTCCATTTTCGAATCTTCTAATAATGCCCAGAAGACATTTGCCGCTAATCATCAGCTACTGCAGGTACATAAACGTGCATATGCCACGTCAGAGATACCTCGTGACACGCTTTCACGGGCTCGTGACTGCATCTGACCCCCCACTACACCCCGAGTCTAGCCATGCAGGCGAGCTCTATGCGGATGTCGTGGTTGAGCGATTGAGAGTAATGGCAGTCTGTCTAGGATACCACAACGCATCGTTCAACGACACGAGCATACATTTGAGGCAGACGTCCGAACAAACACGCAACAAGCATAGCTCGCTAGTCGAACACATCCTCCATCATGGCATCAGCGTCAACATCCTCCACAACCGCCGTCGCAACCCCCTCCTCAAGCACAAGCACAAGCACCACCTCCCAATCACCCACACGAGCCCAAACCGAAGCCCGCGCCGCCGTCCTCGCCTCCCTCAACTCCGCCGGCCACTCCTACTCAACATCGATGCAAGGCCGTGCCGCGGACATCCACAGCAACGCCGCCGCCATTGACAAGCAGCAAACGCAGCTGGACAAAGAGAGCAAAGCGCTTGCGAAGGAGAGCGCGAAGTTGGAGCATGAGGTTGATAAGGCGCTGAAGGGAATGAAGGATTTTGGAGATGTGCAGAATTGGGCGGAGATGCTTGAGAGGGATTTTATGGTGTTGGAGGAGACGATGAGGTTGGTGGAGGGTTGGGAGGAGGTTGAGAGGGAGAGTGGTGGGAGTACGTGGAAGTGAGCTTTTTGAAAGTCTTTCTGGGCGATCTGGATATGTGTATGCTGCTGGTATTGCGTTGGCAGGTGGTCGTGATTATGAGTGACTTCTCATGAGGCATGCTATGCCAGTCTTGTTCGATTACTTTGAAACCTGCGACAATCAGATGTGAGCTCCAGCCCGGTATTGGTGCAGGCTCAGCAGTTTCGACATCACATGAGTGCCTTGTCTTCTAGGTTTAGAGCTTTGTCGGATGCATCTGAGTAAGGTCGTAAAGTTTTGTCGTATGGGTCTGAGTAAGGTAGTATTGCATATCATCGAGAGATTCGTTGGGTAGGCTGAAGCACACTGCGCTCAGTTCGATTGTCGGCAAGATGGAGCAGCGAGCCCATGCGTGATTTCGCTCCTCGCGTCTTTTCAGACTTTCGTCTCGTGTATCTCGATTTCCTTACCTATATCATGGGTTGACTTCCTGTGCTGCTCGTGTCACACAACGCGTCGACAGCAGGAAGGCAGGCTACGCAGCGCCAAGAGCTCCTGCCTCTGGACTGTTCAAGCCGGAGGAACTCTTTCAGCGCGCGACGTCCCTGACCTTCCTTCCCAAGATGTTTCTTGCAACATTCGACCTCTCCTGCTGGCACTCACAGTAAAATCTGATGATAAATGTCTGCGATGCTAAAGCAGCTCGACACCAACGACTTGATGATGACGCTAGGAGCTTCCCATGTTGGTGTGACTCTCTGGCCAGCTGAAGTTGCGCCACCGTGAGCTGGCGACATGTATCTCACTCCCGTGCCGGGAAGAGGTGGGCGGCTATGGTTGTGTGATATGTGCTGACTCCGTCAGCCTCGCGTCTCCATCCTGATTAATTGATCGCGACCTTCGCCTGTGGTGCTCCACTCCTGACATCTTCACGTTCTGATACTCGACGTTGTAATATATCAGTCTAAGGCCCTCGAACAAACCCGATCTTGGTTTCTTTTGACATGCATGAAGATGGCTGAGCCTTCGCAAGCAGGGCATCACTACTCGGACGTCCAGAACTACGGCGGTCAGAATCACATGGGCAATGTCTATAACTACGGTGAAACGAGCGACGAGAGGAACCTTCACGCGATTCTTGAAAGCCTTAGCTATCCCGGCATGGAAGATCGCAGAAATGCATTAGCGGGAGCTCATGAGGGCACATTCAAGTGGACATTTCTGGAAGGCAAGACTGATTTCGTCAAGAGTCGCTGGTTTGATGAGCACGACAGTGGAGAATACCTCGAGACCGAACCGATCGACATGAACTTCAAGACATGGCTAGAGGCCGAGAATCAAGGTTTGTTTTGTATCGTGGGCAAGCCAGGCTCCGGTAAATCAACTCTCATGTATGCTCTGGGGGAATGTCCTCACGATCGCGATGAGACAGCTAATTCAACGCAAGGAAGTCACTCGCAACCCATCATGATCTAGAAAGGATATTGAACGCATGGGCCGATGGCAGCATCCTGATACAAGCTGACCATTACTTCTGGATACTTGGAACCGCCATTACGAAATCGTCTGAAGGACTTTTGAGGAACCTGCTACACACAACCCTTCGTGCGCTGTCGCAATCGGATGTATCTGCAAACCTCGATGCTATAAGGCACATATGCGGATCTCGGTGGTCATCAAGCAACAAACACAGACCATGGAGCTGTACCGAGCTGAAGGCTACGCTTTCCCGACTCTCCTCGGTACCAAATGCGAAGACCTTCTTCATTATTGATGCTCTAGATGAATGCGAGCCCCAAGAAACATTAGATATCCTAGCAGATGATGTTCTTTGGATCTCTCGCCTTCCAAATGTCAAGCTCTGCATTTCTTGCCGGCCCTGGAAGGTATTTACTGGAAAGTTCAGGCACGCACCCACGATTCCCCTCGATCGATTGACATATCACGATATGGAGATCTACGTTAAGGACCGACTAGTCAGCGCTGAAGCAGAGACCGACTCCATACTCGGCTTTTGCGACAATGCTCCATCCGCTCGAAGTTTTATCCAGCACGTCGTATCTTCTGCAGAAGGCGTGTTTCTCTGGGCCGAGCTTGTCTTAAAGACGATTTGCAGCGAGATGCGTAAGGGAAGAGACTTGGGGCAACTCAACCAAGCCGTGTCCAGCTTTCCAAACAATCTGGATGACTATTTTCGGAAATTCATTTTTGATCGCATCCACAGGACACGTCAGAATGTTCCCGACACTGCAGCCGCACTCAAACTCGCCTTAGTGATTGCATTAGATTCCAAACCAGGTACCTTGCAACTGCCGCACGCGACATCTTTCTGTAATTTCTGGCTCTTGAGTAAAGGCTATCTGAAATCTAGTTTCACATGGACTGACCCCATTGATACTTCCCCATTGTCTCAAGAACCCATGGTACGGCAGACTGCAAACTTCGTCCATGAAGTATGCAAAGATCTGTTGGTGGTTAGACATGAACGCAAGGGAGTGGTTTCAGTTGGTTTTCTACATCGAACGGTGTTCGACTTTTTATGTGAGGCGAATATGATCGACTTTCTGGATCAGCATGCACCTGGACACTTTTCAAATGAAGATTTTGCCGCCAACCTGGCTAGGATCCGCTGTATTTGCTTGCTGTCTCGCGATAATGCGAGTCGTGAATGGTCGATGGAGGTGCTGGAAAGCGCATATGCATGCAAAGCCCGATTTTGGCGTCGTGATCAATCCGACGTCGATTGGTTTGCCGCTATTGAGTCGCTTACGCTCAAGCAGATCAATAATGGAAAATGCGACTGCTTCGGATTAAGGCATGTTCCGTCGGAACATTTCTTTTCTTTCTGCATATATGCTGGAAGGTATCACTTTTTGATCGAGAGTACGGCGAGCATGCCTCATCACGTCTTCCGCAGATCCAAATATGAGGCTCTGGGCCCAAACATGTTGGGCAGACTTTTTGCAGCTGCTACCGACATTGACATCGGCGACTCTGGTGTGCTATTGCTCCGTCGCCTGTTGGAGTACGGCTGTCACTCTTTCTCGCTCGTGGAGGGATGGCCCTCTTGGCGTACGCTGGAGTTAGGGTGGTGTGAACGCACATGTTGGGAAGCGCTACTGGGCCGCTTGTACATCCAGTTGCATCGAGCCTGTAGAGTGATCGAGGAGGACAAGGAAATTGAAGACAAAGAACGCGAGTCTACTGCTTTACGACGCAGGGCTGTTACAATCATGGAACTGCTGCTACGCCATGGTGCCAACCCATCGTGCAGTCCCTGCATCATGGACCACGGTGAAGCTCTCGGAACCGGGCTGGGTTGCTGCCGCATTCCGTTATCTGTCCCCCTTGAACGCATATTTCCAGCCGAAGAACGTTTTCCGCTGCAACGGACTCTCAAAGAGGTGACCTTACCGTCAAAGCATCATGTCTTGCGACGCGATCAGCACAGGAGAGCAATGAGGTCTTTGATAAAATCGCAAGACAATGTCAAGAACAGATTGGCCAAGGTCGACATCTCTTTGCGGAAGCGGAAAGCAGTTGTGCTCACATGGCTGGGACAGCGAGAAATATTTCTTGAATGCATGACGAACCTACGGATATCCGGCCCCCTCCGACAATCACAGTGCAGGCGCTGCTACCATTACATTGACCGCCGCGGCTTAGTCGCTTGGTGTGTCGATTGCCAAGTTAGCTTTTGCATTTGCACTGATTGCTATCAGCTGTCGCCTTCCACCTGGCCTCCTGTGGAGCATCCGTGCGAGGCATTCCCCGGCATGCCGCCAGAGGACCATACGAAGATCGCTTTGGCTATTGGAGAAAATGAGGAATGGTACTGTCGTGATGACCCGCTTGCTTATTTGAGGACTGAATACAGCGTGGGAAAGGCTGCGGATGTGCTCAAGGCATGGTATCTCAGAAATCCGATCTGATCATGGCTCTTTCCCGAGAAACAATCAAACGAAACAAAATTCACACTCATCACGGATGCTCATATGGCTCGAATGGCCAAAGAGATACAGCCATAGCTATTTCAAAAATCGTGTGCATCATTGCAAAGCTCAAATATCATTAGCTGCGTACGCATGAGTTTTCACGCGCTTTCATCGTCCATAACTCAATCCCATCAAACCCTCCTCTCCGGCCTAACCTCATCAACATTCTCGACCATTTCCATCTTCTCCTTCTCCGCACCATAACTCTCCGCAGCGCCTCCAAGACCCTGCGTGAGCTCCTTACCCCTGCGACCGATCTGGTACCAGGGCAGGGCGAAGACCGCATCGACAGACTCGAGGCTCTTGTTGGCCAGCTCGGGCAGGAAGAAGTACACCCATACCAGACCGATGGCTGTGATGCCCACGAAGAAGAACATGGTTCCGCCCGTCGTCATGGAGATGAACATGCTGGGGACGGCTTTGGAGTTGCCGTATTCTGTTTTGGGAGTCAGTTTGGTTTCTTGTGGTTTAGAGTGTTGATCGGAGACGCTTACGGTTGGCAAAGTGGAATGTCATGGCGAAAGAGCCACCGAGGGCACGAAGGCGGAGAGGGTAGATTTCGGAGTTGATGAGATACTGCATTGCCGCTTTGTCAGTATTTGAGCTCCAATGAACGTCAAAGGTCGAGTCTTGATGACTCGAACTCACCTGAATCGAATTCCAACCAAGCGCCCAGCCGAACCCAGAAATATAAATCATCACAATCGCACCCATAGCGGCGTGCTTCACAGGACCAGTAGGCGTGTATCCCTCATCACCGACACCGGTATCGAGGACCAGGAAGATGGCCATGTAAAGCATAGCGATGAGCTGGCAGGTAATCCCGGCCATGAGCGAGCGTTTACGGCCGATGTAGTCGATGAGGAAGAAAGCGCAGAGCAAAGCAGAGACGAATTTGACAACACCGAAAATGGCGGTGGCGAACAGCTTCTCCTTCTCACCAGATGTGCCCATCATGGCGAAGTACTTAGCAGCGTAGATGGTGATGGAGGATGCACCGGACCATTGGGATAGCAGCTGAGACATGACGGATAGCTGGATGCGGTAGAGGTTCGCTTTGTCGGTGAGGAGTTCGCGAAGGGGACCGAGCCATGTAGTTCCCTTGGTCGCCTCGCGTTCGCGGTCGAGCTGGTCGTTGATGTCGATGATCTCACTCTGGACGTACCAGTGGTTCTCGTCGAGGTTGCGGAGCTTGGCCAGGTTGGCGGAGGCTTTCTCATGCTTGCCTACCTTGATGAGCCAGCGAGGGGATTCGATCGCGAAGAAGCTGAGGAAGAAGGTGATGGCGGCGAAGTAGATGTGCATCAGGTTGGGCACGACCCACTGCAGCTGCGTGTCCTCGGAGATATGCAGGTTGCTGCCGTAGCTGGCGAAGTAGGCCAACATGATGCCCAAGTAGACGGCGCCGGAGAACATGCACACGCAGAAACCGCGAACGGTGCGAGGGGCTGTTTCGGCGAGGTAGGTGGGTGCTACGACAGTTGTCTGACCGATGCCAACGCCGGCGATGAAGCGGCCAGCGTAGACCATGCCGATGGAACCGTTGGAGGCGGCTGCGAGGAAGATGGCAATGCCGAGGACCCAGAGGAAGCAGAGCTCGCGAGTCGCCCAGAGACGTCCGATCTTGTCGGTGAGGTAGAAGGCGATCAATGCACCGAGGATCGAACCCATCTGAACCATTCCGGTGATGTTTCCGAGAAGTGATGCGATTTCTGCCTCGCTCTTGCCGGAGGCCTCGTCTAGACCAAATGTACGTTGGAAACTGGGTTGTTCGGCGCTGGTGCCAATGAGACCTTCATCGAGGCCACGGGCGGCGCCCATGAGACCGAAGACTGTGAACAGGCATGTTAGCAAGGACGAACGACATGACAGTATCGTGTGTGATTGTTCGACTCACCGAAAACGCCATACCAGAGACGCCAGTTCAGCACAGCGTGAGGTGTGTCCTCGCCGAGCTTGTTCTTATTGAACAGCACCGCCAACATCTTGGCTGCTTGGTGGGCGTAGCTTAGCTAGAATCAAGATGAGCCAAGGCGTTGAGGTACAAAGTACAGCCAAGCAAGGAATCAAAGGGTCGATACGAACAAGGAGAAGAAGATGAAAAAGACAGCTCTGGACCTACGAGTAGATCAAGAGGAACAGCAGTCCTCTTTATCAATGTTCCACGGCAGTCGAAAGCAAAACCCATGCTCGCACTCCTACCGAGGGCCACGAAACTAAGGTCCTATGCGCAGAAACGATCGGCGAGCGAATGGCGACACGAGCAATGGAGACCACACACATCCGTACACCGAGTCTCCAGAATGAGGTTGGAACCCACAGTTGCCTCCTCGCTCCACAGCCCAAAAACCCCAATGTTTCCCCAGCGCCAGTCGGTCCCTCACCCACTTTCTCCCGGGGGCGGAGAAGGCCGAGCGTACGGGGAGAGCGATGAAGGCGTGGAGTTCTCGTGGTGCATGTACCCGTGCATCGTAACGTGGTAATACGGGAGCTAGTCTGTTGCAAGGCTGTCGTTACAGTACAAAAGAGAGTAGTTTCTCGGCGTGTACAGAGCCAAGCAAAGCCAAGTCGAGGGCAAGTCTGGGGGGCGTTGGAGAGCCAGGAAGATGGGTGAGGAAAATGCACGAATTGGTGGGAGAGGGGCTTGATCGGCGTTTGGTCAAGCTCTGGGACGAGACTAGCGTTGAAGTTTGACTAGAGGCGAGGTGACAGCTCGGTCAGAGTCCGTATCCTCAGATATGGTCTGGTGGGTCGCTTGCTGCAGCGGAGGCTTATGCCACCGAGGCAGTTTCTTGCCTTTTGCTTGATTGTGACTGCAAGGTCGGAGGACGTGCCCTTGGTGGGTCGGATAAGTGTGCTTCCTCCACACTCATCTCCACGTCTTGCCCCAGTAGTATTATCCGCTCTGGATGTACCGCCGGATATCCATGCCGGATGGACAGATTCGAAATGGTCGGTTGGACACTATTCAGATTCAAGGGAAGATGATGAAGGCTGTCGATGGTAGACAGTGTAATAACACCGAACGGCCTCCGCAACACAAAATCTTCTCCAATATCAATCCACCTACCAGGGCCATCTTCACCATCGACCGGGGGAAAAAAAAAACGAGGAAACCGGACGCAAACGCCTCTTCCGCCACGTCGGCAAATGCCTTACTCATCACCCATAGCCGGCGCGCAGTAGTAACCGCCCTTACAGACATCCTCCTCGGTGATCGTCCGTCCATTGCCCTAATATCGACACGTCCGGTGGTCGGTACTTCTGAGACTGCGATGGCTCGGGTAGATATGCTTTGACCGAATATGGTAGTTTCCATACATGCAGGCGAGGAGGACGCTTGGACTTGGCGTGCTTCTTTGATTATTCATGCCAACAGCAGTTGTGGGTATACGTTGTTGAAATGGGAAAGTCGCTTGGGGAAGAAGGACAGTGCGGTGTGGAGGAAAGGGGAGAGAGCCACATTTGTGATTTTTGCTGATTCGAAGTCTTCGTTGTGATTATTTGAACGGATTCTGGTAGGTGGAAGAATCGCATCACGACAGCGATAGACGTTCCCCTGTTTCCTTCTTTCTAGATCTGTATATTCACCATTCCATTGCCTTCGTCTCTGGGGCATCAACAGCGATTCCATACCGGATCAAACGTTCAATTCCGCTTATCGGTCCGATCTGATGCCAGCACACGAAGCATTATCATATCGATATGCCCGTGAAGCGGCCGAAGCTGTGCAGCGCTGACAGAGTACGGATATTCATATCCGTGTTGGAATAGAAAAAGCGGGCAGTCAATTCGGATATCAGCAAGCGAACAGCCACAAACACTGCCGGCCCTGCCGTTGAAGGAGCCGAGATGCCGTGAATGACAGATTGTATGCATTATGCCCGTGAAGCGAACGAAGCGCACCTTCGTTGATATAGCTGAAAAGAAGGACTCGGATGTCAGACTCACATCAACTGCTTCTGCCGTTGAGATATCTGGGAGTGGGTAGATCGGAATTGCCGTGCCGGTGTGCAAGTGCTATTTGAGGTCGAAGCGATGCCGTTGAAGGCGTCGAGATGCCGTTGGATAACGGCGGATTGCATCGGTATTGTATGCTCGTGAAGCGACCGAAGTATAGCTTCGCAGATGTGATTATCCGTTTCGAGATAGAAAAGCGGGAAAGCGCTCGGTTGTCAGACTGATATTGACCACTCCTGCTGTTGAGATATCCAGGAGTGGCTAGGTCGGCATCGCCGTGCCGGTGTGCATGCGTTATCGAGAGTGGCTAGTACCTGCCTTCCAGAGCGTCCGTGGAAGTCGATATGGTTGAATGTAGTGTTTGTAACTTCTCCAGAGGTACCTAGCTATATGAATGCAGAATGTTATTTGGTGATTGACACCGTCGACACTTTCGCCACCTTGATTGGGCCTAGATTGCCGTAAATGATCAGATGGTATCGATTCAACCTGGAGCTGTCGTCTCTCTCGCTACTCGACGGACAATACAGTTACAACTTGCCTAGGAAGCAGGTTTTTTTGTGCTATCAAAAACTTAGCATCAAATACAATGGAAGATGACACACCTCGCGAGAGTGAATAGCCATACGACTTGATAAGATCTTAGCTATTCGTACTTAATCAAGTCGAAGATAGTAGCTTAAGAGCAGAGTATTCCACGGGGGATAGTCCTAGCTTTCTATTGAGCTATCCCACGTTTTGCTCTGTCGATATGGACGTCTAGAGTGTAAGATAGTAGCTTAAGAAAGAATGACTCGACGAGCATCGAGAGAGACGACTTGATTTCGAGGGCGCTTTTCTATGTCGTGGGCAAACTTGGCTCGGGCAGATTAATGCTGATACTGAGAAAAAGCAAGCTCAAGTGATATTCCGAAAAGCAAAACTCCTTTCCATTGGATACTATGCTAGTATCATAATGAGCTGCCCACTTTCACAGGGGTCTGGTCAGATATCAAGTGGTGCTAGACAGCTAGTCCTCACTCTCTCGAGTGGCCTGCTGCTACTCATCGTCGCCATCAGACTCGTCCTAGGCCTTGGCTTCTCCATCTTCTTCACCCTGAGACTCTTCAGAGTCTTCACTCTCAATCTCGGACTGCGACGGCAAGCCTTGAGCACGCCTCTCCTCACGTCTTCCCTCTTCCGCTTCTTCTTCCTGGACCTCCTTCATAGCCTCCGCCATGTACTCATCTTCCATCGCCTTCTTGCCTCTCTCAAACATCTCACGGATAGTGACACCCATATCCTCAATCTTGCAGCCATGGAGCCCACTTCCGACCATCTTCGAAAGAACCTTTCTCTCCGCCTTGGTCATTTTGCCTTGTTTGACCTTCAGATCATTAGCGGCCTCAAAGGAGTAGAACTTTCCATCAACGATCTCGCCGTTCTTGAGGCTCTTGTTGTAGCGCTGACTGGACATATCGTTGGCATTATTTTCTTCAGAGAATCAATCGAATGCATACCTGAGAGCGCTGCCGGTAAAACCCTTGTCCTCACCACCCATGAGAGTAGCAGCCAGTTCCCATTGCTCCTGCGAAATCTCCCCAATGTGGATAGCTTCGAGCATCTTGGTGAGGAGAAGCAGCTCTTTGGCATCGTTCCACTCGACTCTGACTTTCGAGGCGTTGGCTCCACCGGCGAGGGTGGTGGATTGGCCGCTGGCTTTGGTCGGACGCTTGCGTTTGCCGGCCATCTTGATGGATTGGTTGACTTTGTGGAGTATGGTTGTGTGTTGGTGGTGTTAGGGAAAGATGTGGTCGAATGCCGAGAGTGGGAGGGAGGTAGTGGAGTGTAGAAGAAAGGAAGAAAAAGGAATAATTTGATAAAGAGGTTTATCCACATGCGATCCACTGTCCATCCTTCACTCGGGCCTCACTTGACCGGGTCAATTGAACTCACTTGATAACAAATTAGTATAGCAAAATGACACATGCTCCCATCACTTAGAGAGCCTGATTCGGTAGCCCCGACTTCACTCAGCAGTCGTTTCCTAGACTCATTCAAGCCACTTTTGTCTCCTTCCTACTCATCCAGAGCATATCCAGCGCTGGGCAAAGGTCGCCATAATCAGGAGACTGGCCGAGCTCATCGGGGAGATTCATTTTCGTTTCGACATTGACGTTGACCTGTGCCGTCTCGAGAGGCGTCTACGCGGCAAAGAAGCACTTTCGAGACTCTCCAAACTCGAAGTGTCTGTCCCGAAGACTGACAATGAGATTCTTCGTGAGCGTTACCTCGCGCAGCGACGTGCTTAGAACGCAGAATACGCGGGATGATCAGCTGCATATCTTGGAGAGTTCGCTGGGGAATACTGAGAGCGATGGTACTAGCACAAAGTGCTTTCTCCTTTTGGGAGATACCGTGTAAGTAATTCCAGGCCTCTCCTTGGCTTCGCATCAATCATAGCACACCGGAAGCGATGGTACCAGCACCATGCGATCAAACAAGTGTTGAGATGCTTGATCTTGAACTCTAGGTTTCTCTGAGCTAGCATACCAGTTTCGAAGAACGAGAGGCGATAGAACCAGCAGATTGTGATCACACTGATCCCGAGATGTGCTGTCTTCTATTCAGAAATTCTCCGTGGCACTATCCCTGAGTGCAAGCGTCGCGACAAGTCCATTGATGGCAGGAATGAACGCACCAGAGCCCAATCTAGACGAGATCCGTACCCTGGATTGCCCGCCGAGGGTCAAAAGAAGCGTCGAGATGCTTACCTCCATGAGCCTCTCGACTCCACCGAGCGGTACTCTGGACGAGCTACGTTCCCTGAGGAGTCTAAGGCCGATCAAGACGCCCGCCGCCAGGAGTACCTAGAGTACCATCACCATCACGACCAGGTCATGTACGGAAAGATACCTAAGGATGGTGAAACTCTTGAAGATGCAAAAGAGCGAGGCCAGAACACCAGAGATGAGCGTAATGCAAACAACCGCATCAAAAGATCAGGCATGACTCCCGCAGAGAAGCTGCGCGTGTCTAGACACCAATGTGGCATCGAGCCGTCCGATGGAGATTCTGAAGAGTCGTTAAAGGAGCATCGCGAGAAGAGCAAGCGAGGGCAAAGGGATAGAAATGCAAAGAAGAAGAAAGCAGAAAGATGATCAATGGCTGCATCAAGAGATGAGAGGAACCTGGTCGATGTACTTAGCTGAGTAATGATGAACGTCTTGCTCGTTGATTGTTTCAAATGCATCGATCTAGCTACTCCGTTTTTGAGTCATGGGAACGCAAATCTCTCAATGGCAAGTACTTGTCTTGAGGGCACTATACCTGAGGAGAGCTGCACTTCGAAACGCACCCAGAGCTTCACGTCTGCCTTAATTCACATCAGCGTTCGCATTAGTGGTTTCTCACGATTCGCATTGCCGATTTGTTGGGTCACGCTCAGGATGTAGAGTGATCTTTGGCGTATCTCATGCCGCAGGGCATCCGAACTTCTCTTGAACAACTGCCGCGGTGATCGCTGTCGCGCCAAATGACATGCATGGCACATCTGCGATAGATCGTGTAGAACCTCGTGGTGATGCACGTTGTCAGCCCTCTGCGTCGAAGAGCATTGGCATCGTGCTTGGCATCGACAGCCATGTGTCGCAAGCAGCAAACTTCACTGGCTGAAACAACTCCTCAAAGCTTCGACTGCCAGATCAATCGTCATATTCAACAGTTCCCATCGACAAATGCCCAGACGCTATGAGCTAGAAGTTCGTCAGAACCCGGGAGCAGCTCTACAACCACATTCTGGCATTGCGACAGCCAAGATGAAGAAATCATCATCGGACAAAATGTATATAAGAAGCTGTTGATCGCTGCGATTCCGGGCATTGTGCTGGCCAGCAAAATTACTCCATTCATCCGAGATGCGTAACTCCATCCTGCTTGCTGCTCCTATCCTCGCTCGCCAGGCATTGGCCGGAGCTATCTACAAGCCTGCTGAATGGAGGAAGCCGTTGCAATTCACTTCCAATGGCACCTTTCACATTAGCATGCTCGAGGATCTTCACTTCGGTCACAGTAAGTGTCACCAAACACAACATTACCGGAGATATGCTGATTCAAGAACACAGCCATCGACGAGAACGGCCCAGCCCGTGATGCCAACACCACCCGCGTCATGAACGATGTTCTCGACTGGGAGAAGCCTGACTTTGCAGTCCTCCTCGGCGACCTGATCCAGGGCGAGGGCACTCAGCTCGAGAACGCCTCGTTGTACGCTGACCAGTACGCCGCTCCGCTCGTCGACCGCAACATCGACTTCGGATCCGCACTTGGAAACCACGACTCCACCTACAACCTGTCCAGCAAGGACTCCATTCTCCGTGAGAAGAGGTTCCCGCAGTCTCGCACGGAACAGATGGTGTTTGGCGACAATGTTGGTGTGACCAACTACTACCTTCCTGTCTACCCTCACAACTGCACTGATGAGGTCAAGTGCTCTCCTGAGGTCCTGCTCTGGTTCTTCGACAGCCGCGGCGGCATGCGTTTCCAGCAGAAGAACTCCACCGGCTCTGACATTGGCCGCATTGACGCCGTCCACCCGGCCGTCGTTGAGTGGTTCAAGGACACGCACTCTGAGCTCATCGACCAGTACAAGAAGCTTGTTCCATCCATCGCTTTCGTGCACCACCCCACAAACGTCACCCGCGCCGTCAAGGTGGAGACGGACCTGTCGCAGACCCGCAACCCTGGCCTTCAGGAGGACGAATCGCCCCTTCCTCAGGGTACCGCTTGCTCCGACGGCACCTACGAGTGCGAGTACAACGAGGCCGACGTCCCATTCATGGAAGCCATCGTTTCCACCCCTGGTCTCATCGCCATGTTCCATGCGCACAACCATGGGACCACTTTCTGCAACAAGTGGGAATCAAAAATTCCAGGAATGGACATCGAGGGCAGTGGCGTGAACCTTTGCACTGGCCAGCACACCGGTTACGGCGGCTACGGTCACTGGACCCGCGGTGCTAGGCAGTTGCTGCTGTCCCAGGATATGCTCAAGAACTGGGAGGCGGAGACCTGGATCCGTCTTGAGACCGAGGAGATCGTGAGCAAGGTCAGCTTGAACGCTACCTATGGCATGGACGAGTACGAGGCGCAGGAGGTCACTTATACGTCGGAGCCTGCGACTTTCGAGTTGGAGTAAGAAGTCGGAGTTTTTGGAGACGAGGACCAAAGAAGGAGCAGTTCCTGACACGAACCTAGAGATGATAGTAATGAATGGCTGAGTCCAATTTCTGAGCTGTATTCCAATGTTCGAGCCGAAAATGAGTACTGCTGTCCTATTGTCCCGTCACTGTCGCTTCTCGTGTCGTGAATCTCTACAAGATATTTAGTGATGTAAGTTGTGCATCACTCCCTCATCGTCCCAGGATATGCGGCCTTCATCCGCCTGCTGGGCGAGCCAGTAAGGATTGTAGGTCGAGTAGTCGCGCCGGCCAGACATGCCAAGCTGGCTCGCTACATTGAAATAGCCTTCCGCGTTCCTCTCTCCACTGCTCGCTACGCGCTTCAATTGTTCCTCATCCTGCTGCCACGGTGTCCTGCAGAACGGGCAAGGAACATCGATGCCACCTTTTGTCGCAGCCCACGCATTGAAGCACTCATCGTGGACGTTTTGGCCGCACGCCGCTTTGCAATAGACTATCTTTTCACCACTGGCCGGCTCAAATTCGACGCAGCAGATGGGGCAGTCGCCTTCGATGGGCTTGCGGTTGCCATCTTTGGCGTCTTCCTCAACTGTCTCGGATGGAAGAGCTGGTGCATTCTGGAAGATTTCTCTCAACTCAGAATCTATGAAAGCAAGCTGGTACTCTAGCTCGGAACGAACGCGCAGTACGCGGCTGAGTACATACGCGATATGCTTGCACTGGTTGCCTTTCCTGGCGTAAGGGCAATCGCACGATGGTACGCGGCCAATGGTTACCCTGTAGATATTGCCTGTGGTGCCAGCAATGGTGACTGTTTCGGTAGGAATTTCAGAGTTGTCGGATCGCTGGCGGTCCAGAACATACATGCGCTGCGTCAGGGCTCTTTCACGGATTACGAGGTAATTTTGTGGCGGACGAGGGCGGTGTTTGCGCATTCGCTTCTCTCCGTTCTCAGCTTTCTTCGCAGTCTTCTTTGGCGATTCATTGGATTTTACGGCTTCCTGATTCTTCTTGGGCTTTTTGGCTGATCGCGGGCTCAAATTGGACGTCTCATCGCCAGCTTGCGCGCGTTTGCGCTTCGGTGCTGTTCTCGGTGGCGAGTCCCGCGTCAAGTCTACCACAGGCACGCTCGAAGGTGATACCCTGTGTGTCCCCTTGCTGGAAGACGGCGTCGCTATTGGGCGCGGTGATGAGTGCATCCCCTGGTAGTTGCCAGTCTGCTGCGCCTGCGGTGGTTCATAAGATACGGGATACTGGTGATACGCCCGAATGTAGTTTTCAACGACCCGGCCGGCGCCTGCGCGCGGTCGCTCTATGAGCTCTTGCATGGGCATACCGCAGGATATGTATGCTCCTCGTCTGCTCAGCCTTTTGGTCACCAATCGGTCAATCTATTCATCGAATCATTCGTGTGTTAACGGAGCAGTTTATTCCGCGGCGGAGCGTCCTTGTCCTGTGCGAGCGCGCCGGGAGGAACACTTGAGGCGAAAGTCTAACGGCGATGACGCGGATGCACGTGAGTTCGTGAAGCTAAAATTAGCTGAACCATTTCAAAACTCCTTAACCCAACATCCGAGTCTCAAAAAAATGTTTCCTCGATGACAGGAATCCTGGTTTCCCCATCTAGTTCCGGATGCAATACAATGCGCCCCGGTGTCGATCGCAGAGTCGCTGCTTGCCTGCTTCGAACAGCCTGAGGTACATCGCAGTCCTCGTCGCGCTGCTCTTTCACGTCTCGGCATGCCTCGCGAAGGATGAATCTCAACCCCTGTCAGACGACGACGACGCAACTCCAATATTCAACCCGGAATATGATCTTGCTCTCGATAAAGGCACGTATGGCTCATATCCCGTGAGGAAGTTCTACTCTTCAGATATTGAGGTGCCCAAGCTCAACTACCTGAAATGGTCCCCCGAATGCGCCACTAAGAACGATTTCTACTTCATCACGCCTAAAGGATGGAAAGTGTCAAATCCCGGGCCTATGGTGCTTGATCACACAGGCGAGCTTGTTTGGGCACAGCGTTTCGACAATGAGTTCGGTGGCCAGGCCTACGATCTCATGGTTCAAGAGTATCTCGGCGAGAAGTTCTTGACCTTTTGGCTGGGAGATGATCGCATTCGTGGACACGGTGCTGGGCATTTTCACATGGTAAGTTGCACATCAACTTGGGAAGCAGTCACGATCAATGCTAGCGGTCGATCAATGGCTCGCCAAGGGACCCGCCCTAGGAGGTAGAATCGCCACTGACCATCTCAGATCAATCCTGCCTACGATGAAATTCATCAAATTGGTGCTGCCAATGGCCGCTCTGCTGATCTCCACGAGTTCCTTCTCACACCTCAAGGCACTGCACTGATCATCGTCTTTGAACCAATCCAATTCGATGTCCGACCTGCCGGACGTGATCTCGAAGATGTTTGGAACCAATACATGTGGGACTGCCTCATCCAGGAGGTTAACATCACTGATAAGGAAGCAATCTTCGAGTGGCGTGCATCAGAACACTTGAACATCACGGACAGCTACCACCGCGTCATCGACCGTGGCGACGGAACTCCTGAGCATCCGTACGACCCGTTTCATTTCAACTCCGTCGACAAAGATGAGCTTGGAAATTACCTCATCAGCTCTCGCTATACGCACGCCATCTATTACATCTCTGGCACCACGAAAGAAGTCTTGTGGACGCTCGGAGGCAAATCAAACATGTTCATGGATCTCTCGAACGAATCAATACTGAACTTCGCATGGCAACACGATGCTCGTCTCGTATCACCAGACGCATTCCCTGAGACCTACGCCCCTCCACCCGCCAAAACAGGCTCTACAACAAAATTGTTAACTCTCTTCGACAACGCAGCAGAAGACTGGCACTATGACTTCGGCCCACCAAACGCTCGTGGACTGCTGCTCGAGATTACCTATCCCACTACTGGCCTACAAGCTCGTGACGACACACAAGTCAAAAAGGACACTGTAGCATCATCTGCCAAGCTGAGCAAACTCGACGCCGAAAAAACCAGCACCATCAACGGCACAGACCCCGCCTACACCGTCCGCCTGATCCAACAATATTCAGACCCCAAAACTCCCCGCGCCTCCTCTCAAGGCTCCATGCAACTCGTCCCGACCTCTCCCGGCCAAGACCCCCACATCCTCCTCGGCCACGGCATCAACGCCATAATCTCCGAATACAGCAGCAACGGCACTCTGCTCTGCGACGCCCACTTCGCCGCCCAAAACACATGGGAAAAAGGCGACGTGCAAAGCTACCGCGCGCTCAAATTCCCCGACTGGGTCGGCCGGCCGCACGTACCCCCCGACGTCGCCGTCGACGGCACGAACGTGTACGTGAGCTGGAACGGCGCGACAGGCGTGGACGAGTGGGTGCTGCAGACTTGGAGCGGCAGCAAAGACGACCGCTGGACAGCCGCGGCTGTGGTGAAGAGGCAGGGTTTCGAGACGAGGTTGGAGGTTCCGAGGGAGAGGAGGAGGGCGCGCTATTTAAGGGTGACGGCGCTGGATGAGAGGGGACATCCGTGCGAGCATGGCGTGAGCGATGCGTATAAGAGGGGGTATATTTATGGGCATTCGAGACAGACGGGGCAGAGGTCGTGGTTGCAGATGGGTATGTCGACGGCTGCTGGCGTGATTATCGTTGTTTTGCTGGCGAGGATGGCGAGGCGGTGTTATAATCGGTTGCAGAGGAGGCGGGGGGCGAAGTGGAGGCTGCCATGATTTGAGCACTAAGGTGTGGTTTTGTGGAAGTGAAGGGTTTCAAAGCAAACGTTAATCGCGATGTATCATCATGATAATCTAGATACGTGTACATATAATCTTCTTTATTTTTATTTTTATTTTAATTCTTATTCTTATTTCTATATATATATATTTATTTTTATTTTATTTTTATTTTTGTGTTACATACATGTAAAACTCAAGCTCCAAGTATCATCAAACCTCACAGCAGCTCCGTGAATACATGTATGCCCGCGCAACGTTCAATGATTGCAAGAAAGCCGCCCCGATATCCGTTCAAGACACCGTGCTTCCTCCGTAACATCGCTGCAAACATACGCTACATTGGTACTCTCGAACTCTCGAACCGATCTGTTGCCATTGAAATACAGGTCCAGCAAACCAGAACCAAGCCAAACCGCCTCACCTCATCTCACCTCAACAGCACCGAATAGAGCATCTGAGATGCACACAAACATCCGATCTGCCTACCAACCTACCAACCTACCCAGCTCACAAACAGACAAAATCGACGAACTCACTTCGTAACGGAGCATTCGATCTCCATAGTGTAGTTTTCTCTTTGCCTCTTCAAATTTTCCTTTTCATTTCTGAATCTCCACAAGGTCCCTCTCTCTCTCTCTCTCTCCATCTCTCGCTACCTATGCCTAGCCAGGTACCGTGCTCAGTGCTCAGTCAGGGTGGCTGTTTCCTACCCTCTCTGCATGACCGCAAAAATCGAAAGACTGGAAAAGAAGAAAAAAAAAAAAA